>CAWTZC010001278.1:0-31103 GCA_963919715.1 Microtus obscurus
AGCGGCCACGAGGCACTCTGTCGTGATCCTTACTTGAAAACAGCGATCAGGAGGTTGACCAGCAGGATGTTGGCCACCAGGAGATAACAGGCCATGAGGGCAGGTGTGAGCCAGGCACCAGGGATGCAGGGAGGGGAGCCGCTTGCCTTCCTCGTCATAGAGGTTTTCACCACAAGGAGCTGAAAGAAAAGTTTGTTTGGGGGGGGGGCTTGTTTTGTTTATGTAACAAAAAGGATAAACATCTATTATATGTGTTTTAAATAATCTTTTTCTTTTGGGATGGATACATAGTGTGTCTGTGGATGCACATCTGTGCATCTGTATGTAGAGGCCAAATGCTCTCCACCTTATTTTTGATGTAAGGTCTCTCTCTGAACCTGCAGTTTGATATACTGGCTCCATTAGAGTCAGCAAGCCCCAGAGATCATCCTGTCCAGTATGTGTGTCTGCACCTTACTTTTTTTTCATATGGGTTCTGGAGACTCGAACCCAGGTCCTCATGCTTGTACAGCAAACACTTTACCCACTGAGCCATCTCCAGCCCTACTTAGTTTGACACAGTCTTACAAACTTGAGATCCTCTGGCCACAGTGCTAGAATTACAGCTATGCACCCCCACTCTTGGCTTAATTTAATTTTTTGTATCTCATAAGCAATAATTTTCTAAACAAAAATATCAAATCATACAAAGAAGGTAATAAATTTATGTTTTTACTTTGGGATAGTCATAGTGAAGCTTGTTACATTTGTAAACATTTTCCATTTTCTTATCATCGTATGCCCTCATCATGTTTAGAAACTTTATTGTTCATTTGGTAGTCCTGGGAAAAATGAGCACAGGGCCTTGCACATGCTTGGCAGGCATTCCACAACTTAGCTACACCATGTATATAATCAGTTTTTAATGATGATTAAACAGACCCATTAACCATTATTGTATCTCCCTATAGTTGTCTATTAGAATCTTATTCTGTCTTTTAATAATTTACCATTAGCTGATGCTTTCTTCTTGTGATTTTCCTGCTTTTCATTGTACATTAACTCTGAAAACACATTTGGTTTCTGGTGTGATGTAGGAGTCTCTGCCACCCACTCAGATTGACTATGGAGTCGTGTTTGAAAATGAATCCTTCCCCTTCTGTTCACAAAGGAGAGCTATTTCCCCAAAGGGGGAAAACACGAGATCCCAATGTGGAACTTATGGTCTCTTCACAGTCTAAAAAAGTACTGGTCTCGGGGAAACCAAAGCCATGTTTAAAACTAGGATAAGACCATCAGTAAACAAACGAGGGAAATAGATTACTTAGGAAAACCCTTTACAAACTCACCCCCACCAATTCCATGGGAACTTACGATTGATTTCCATGGCGTAGACTAGACAGTCATTGGATATGAAGTTTGCGTTTTGTTTTTCAGTTGTCCCAGGAGGGGAGAAAAGAAAACAAGATGATGGGTGAGAGGAACATAAAATAATTTACCAACACAAGAATCGCTTTGCTGCTAAGATACGCAAAGACTCAAGCCTGCTAGAATAAATGTACCTATTATTAATTCTGAGAAACAGATCATGAATATCTATCTAGCTATTTGTCTATAGACAACAGTATGAGCTTGGGAGTTAAGCACTGGGAAGGCATGATGTTGCTTCAGATGGTCCTTTGAACTTTTGAGTATGATAATCAAGCATTCCCTGTATCTTGCCATGAACATCTCAGCAGCGCAAATAGAAGCAAAAGTAAGGGGGAGCAGTCAGATGGAGAGCTGAAAACCTGCTCTGAATGATGTTACTGAAAAAGTATAGTCTTTTTTGTTTACCTCATTATCCTCTCTCATTAACCAATATGACTAAAAGCACAGCTATATCTGAAGTCCCAAAACTTCTGTCTGTTTGCTTTAAATATATATGCTTAATTAAATTTGGGTTTAGACCAATTTCTCACACGTATACAAGGTGTACCAACCACTTCCATCCCCACCTTTCTATTTTTCCTGTCAACCTCCCCCTCCTCCCCACAAATCTCACTTTCCTATTTATTCATTCATTTTAACCCACTTAGATTAATCAGGACAACCTGTGTGACAATGAATTTGGAGCTAATCTTTCGGGTCTGGTGGGCTCAGCAGGGAACACAACTACAGACAGTGATTTCTTCCCTCCCCTGCCTTTCCCAGAATCTACTGATAGCCAAGAGTTCAGAGGTAAAGGATCACTGTGACCATCTCCCGTTTCCTCATCTTGTTGGTAGTCCTTTTCTAGTGTGGTCCCTGTGCAAGTAACTGCAGTTGTGAGAAAAGTTGTGTTAAGAGCCGCATTGACTCCAGAGAATGGCATTTTGTAGCGCATCCTTCATCCCGTCTTCATGACGTAAAGGGAAGGGAGCAAGAGGAGTAATGGAGGAAGCTAAGATAAATTTTCTCTCCTATAATATGTATATACATACATGTTAAGTATATACACACCTATGCAATATAAAAGCAGAAATGGAGCTATTTGAAGGGAGGAAGTGGACCAGTAAAAGAGGGGAATAAGGGACAGGAGGATACCGGGAGAAGGACAAATAAGAGCAACGTACAATGTATGTAATGGGAAAAATGTCATAATGAAGTCCATTCTTTGGTATGCTAACTAAAGCACAATAGAAAAAACAGGGAATAATACATGCTTACATAGGCTAAGATTCTTTCAAAAACTTATTTTTTCATAAAATAATCCAGTGCCTGTGGCAGAATGAAAAATACTTTACTTCTAAATTAATGGGTGTTCTCCCATTAACACGCAGCTAAGTGATGATCATCTGCCCTGAAGCAGGGAAGAGAATCTTACTATGAATTCTAGTCTTACGGTCTATCTGGTCTGCAAACACCTCTCCGTAGATCATCCAGTAGGGCATGTAGAAGATGTTTCGAGCCAGTTTCCAAGAAGGCTTCTCCTCTGGGTGCAAGATGGCTTGGCGAGCTACTCCAAAACTCATCAGTACCACCAGCATGATGACCACAAGGTACAGCATGTCGATCATCTGCGTAGGAAGAACACGCATTCCTCAGTATTGACTCGTGGACCACGTTCACCTTGGCTCATGCTATTGTGCTCCCTGAAGGTGTCAGTTTAATTGTGATAAAGAAAAGCTTCTTTCCCATCTTTCTTCCTAACCCACAGGCTGGTAGCTTTTTATACCCCATGCAAAGCTTGTGTCTTATTCCAGAGCCTTGATACCTTCCTTCATCTGCTTGGGTTCATTCTTGCTTCTCTTATTGCTGCCCATTGCTCCAGTTCAGTTCTAGAATGCTCCTTACCAAAGGCATTTGAATAATGTTTTCTGGTTTGCACCTAGAATACTTCTCACTAAAGCCTGTGTGTTAAATGTTTGGTTTCCAGGTTGACGCTATTGGCCAAGTCCAGGACAGAGATGGAACCTTTGAGATGTGTGGCTTTGTTGGAGATCCTTAAGTCATCAGGACGATGTTTGGACCCCATCTCCTTTCTCTTTCTTTCCCCCTTGCCTTATGCTGTAAGCATGCTTGCTGAAACATGTGTTCCTGCCATGAGGAGCTTCCGTGACACACACCCAAAGCCACAGGCTCAGTCAACCATGACTGTAACCTGTAATTGATGTTTTCTTTTATAGGTTGTATTTTCTTACAGTGACAAAGCTAAGTGACACACCCCTACACAGATGTTCTGGTAATTCTAAGTGCAAACAGAGAAAGGGGCTGGCCATGGTGGCACACATCTTTAGTACCAGCACTTGGGTTGCAGAGGCGGGGGTGTTCTGTGAATTTGAGGCTCAGCATGGTCTATGAAATGATTGTCATGTTGGTCAAGGCTACATAACAAGACCCTGTCTTACAAATGAAAAACAAAGAGAGGCAGGGGGGACCTCATCAGAAAACATGCGGGTTTCTAGGAACAACAGCAAGAGAGTATTCTTCTTAGAAATAAAGGCATGAATGCTGAGTAGAGAGCACTCCAGATGCTAGACAGATAGAACCCCACTTCCCTCCTTTTATGTGGTGCTATAGATCGAACTAGGGCCTCACACATTCTAGGCAAGAACTGAACTACATTACCAGTGTAAACTACTGTAACCCCCAGTGTAAAAACAACCCCCCTTTTTATATGCATGGTGCTTTGCCTCCAAGTTTCTCTCCATCATATGTATGTAGCGCCTACAGAAGGGTGTCAGATCACTTGGGACTGGAGTTACAGACAGTTGTGGCCAACATATGGCTTCTAGGAACTGAATGAACTCAGGTTCTCTGGAAAAATAGCCAGTGCCCTTATTCATTGAGCCATCTCTCTAGTTCCTATAATCCCCAATTTTGAATGTTCCTGAGCATTAGGGTCCTTCCTGGAATTAACTAAACAATACGTCCTGTAGCTCAAATATACTCGCTCTATTGAAGTATTTAAAAATAATTATTATTCCGTTATCCTATTTCTTGATTATTGCATAACTTAGAAGGTCAGCCTTTCTTCTATACTAGCCCTAACATAAATCAGTTTAGTTATGTAAGGACAACTTGCTGGGTCATAGGCAGTCTTACATTCTGTGGCCTGTTCTCAAATAAATGTCATCATGGTTGTGTCTCAAAATAATGGCACAAAGAACATACGTCCACCACCCCAGGGCAGAGAACATGAGACAGAGTGTGTTGGGTTATAGAGGTAGGAGCCAGGCTTGGGCCCCATTGTCAATGGCTTCTGCCAGAGGCGAGGAAGTTAGCAATCTCAATTGTCTATGAAAGGGCATTCTGAAATGGATGAAATTTCCTGACACATGAAATCCACATCCTGCCGTGAAGAGTTTCTATGATGGTTCCAGCCCCCAAGAGGCAGAGCAAGTATATTGAGATACAACTATTGCTGCTGAATTACTTTTTAAAAAAATTTAAATATTATACTCTATGTGTATAGTGCTTTGCCTGTATGTGTGTCTATGCATACAGTGCACTCCGTAGCCAGAAGAGGGTATTTGGATCCCTGATACCGGAGTTACAGATGGTTGTGAGCCACCATAGGGGTACTGGGAATTGAAGCAGACGGTGCTCTTAACTATTGAGACATCTCTCCAACCCCCTAACACTGAACTATTACTACATATAAGAAACTTAGGCTTTCTTATGTCCTGAGACAGCAAAGCAAATTCTTAGAGAAGACGAGGATATTTTCCTTTCTCTTCCTATCAAAATATAATCAGTACAAAATCAGAACAAATTTGATAAATGCTTGATCATCCTACAGTTTAAATATGTTATGGAAGGAGGAATATGTCATATATTGAGTTCCTGGTACAGAATCAGAGATAAATGTCTATAATATGTGTGTGTATAAGAATCTTCAGCTCCTGGTTTCCTGTTGAAATGTATTATGATATCTACACGCAGGGTAAAGGTACATGTTAAAGCAGCTGCAACGGAAAGACCAAGTGAAATCAAAGGAAGCCACACCCAAGCCTGGCCCAGCGTTCTAATGCCAGCCAAGCTATGTGGTTAGTAATAGCTCCCCATGAGTAACCACTGTCTCAGCAAGCCACGTGTGCTGGCTGACAGCTGTCCTGTCTTTCTCAGAACAATCCTGGTAGGATCCAGATCTTGACGGAGGGTGAGCAAGATGGCTCAGTGGGTAAAGACACTTGCCATACAAGTCTGGTGACCTGAGGTTGATCACCTGGGACCCACATTAAAAGTAGAAGGATAAAACTGGCTTCCCCAAATTTCCCTCTGACTTCTCCATGCGTCCCCAGTTATATAAAGGTAAGGCCGGCACCTCGGGAAGTCTCGGGTGGAACAGCTGAGGAAACCTAATGGAGCCCAGCTAGAGAAGAAACAGTGAGAGTCACGGAAGAGAATGGAGTGTAGAATTCTCAGCACTCTTGATTGCCCTGCTGTCACTTAATGACGACATCAAACTTACTCTACTGGGTGGGGTCAATAGTCAATACAAGATAACAGTATTGGTTCTGTGTCCATTGGGTAAAGGTCAGCAACCTGTACTATATGTATCTTCACTGTAAGCTCATGTTCTGCCTGGATATAACTTGCTGTTTGTGAGTGAATGCATTCATGTCAGGCTTGCGGGTGACAGCCCATCCCAGGTGGCGCTTCCTTTGCCGTCTGCGGGAAACAGACAGTTGGCTTTCCATTTTAAATAAAAGACCTGGTTGATGTGAGCCACGTGCGAGAGCGTGTCTGTTCTTTTACGGCACTTAGTTCTGTTTGCAGCAGATGCTCTGGGCCCCGCCCAGGTTCCCTGGAGCCTCTCACCAGGTGGGCATGCCACCCATTTACTGCAGGTGCTGCTGGGAGGCCCGCACCTGCCCCTTTCTGGGAGGCCCGCCCTCGGGTAATTGGAGTCACCGCTGCTCTGGGAGCCAAACACTGATGTGGGTCTGAAATTCCTCTCTCTCCTTGCAGGGTGGATCACCTGTGGGGTTACACAGAGAACAGCCTCTTTCTGGAGCCACACCTCATTCAGCTCCTTCTCCTGCCTCCTTCCCCCATTCCCTCTCGCCAAGAACTCTTCTTCCATGCGCCTCTGAAAGAAGACACCACCTGTGCTAATGCACAGTGCGACGCAAAGTCCCAAGTTATAGCACCAGTGTTGTTCCCGGGGCTCGGGAGGGGGGGATCTGTGAGTGAAGTGCCTGTTGGACAAGCACAAGGTCCTGTATTTAGATGTCTGGAATTCACGTGAAATCTGGACAAGATGGTGTGTGCCTATGAGCCCAACACTGGGCTCGGGTAGTGATGGGCGGGGGCTATTGCAGAGACAGAGGAATCCCGGCTTTCTCACCAGTCAGTATAGTCTAAGCCAGCCTGTATGCTTTCCCATGCAAATGTACCCACCCATATGGATGGGTACACTCACATGCACACACACACACACACACACACACACACACACACACTTTTAAAAAGTTGCCGTCTCAGTTTTAATCTCAGGTCCCAGAAGACAGCTGAAAGTTGTGGCCACTCGTACTTGCTGGCTTATATCAAGTACCTGGCAGAATTTGCTATAATTCTTCCATACACTTGAATCTATTTTTTTTGTTATCATGCTAAGTATTTATGTTGCTTTGTGTTTTGAACTGTGAGTTCAAAGTCAGTTAGAAGGAGGAGGCATGCACATCTGAAGCAAGTGAACAGAATGACTCCGGACAGTGAGGCTCCTCACAGGGAGGGGCCCTCGGGCAGCCACCGTCTGCACACAGCTCTGCATCAGTAACGCCTGAAACCGAACCCAGCAGTTAGTGGAGGAGGGATCATTCTTTTTGATAATCACCTCTCGTATTTTCTCTAATGCCAGGCTCACAATGTAGGAGATGACGATCCACTCTTGAGGGGAGGGCCATCCATCCATCCGCACCAGGATAACATAGTTAAACAGCAGCAGGTAGCCCAAGTAGGAGATCTGAAGGAGAAGAGCTGGAGCTTGTGTCTAAGAGATGGCATTCAATGCTTCATCTACAAGAGGTTCTTTCCTTCCCTGCTTAGTGGACACCCTTCCTCCCTGCCCATCACCAGTGCAGAGATTGAAGTAGGTTGGGGGGCATCATACAACTTTGGTAACAAACAGGCCCTAGAGTCCATGTTTCACCATATGTTTGTCATGAAGTTGCAGAAATCATAACATACAAGGGACCTTTTTGCTAACTTGCTGGTGTGTCTTCTACATTTTGGGGAAAATGGCAAAGGTGACTTAGCCTTTCTGTCTCACACAGCTCGTTCTTAAATCTCCCATTGTAGACAGACAACTGAGAGTTTAGAAGAGAGAACTTTTGGATGAATTCTTCTGAGGCCCTCAGCAAAGGCCAAAGAACCCCTCACTTTCCAATGACAGGTATGTGATTTTCTGTGGCCATAACAAATTATCTTTTTTGACAAGAAAGGGGGTAGAATAGAGGTGGGTAGAAGAGGTGAGGTGTATGGCGAAGGGGCACAGCTGGAAGGAGGTTCTCTGTAGCTGGCTCTCCAAAATGGCATTGTGACCAAGCTATAGTACTCCTGGCATGGTACTGGGATTGCATGTGGGTAGTCATGTTCCTTCTAAAGGATGCTCCAATCTGTTCTTGTGTCCTGTCCTGTTCTTGCTACCAGTGAGCCACATTCTCAGAGAGTATAGCTCTCTGGCTAGAGAATGACTCACTATGGCCCAGCACATTGTTTGGTGAGAGCTTAAGAGAAGAAAGTCTTTGTTGCCCTTCTAATTGTGTATCTGGGTTCAGCCTTGCTATTGTTCTTAATGGAAATGCTCCCTCTGACCCATGTGTTCCCAGCCTGTGATGCAGCCTTTAAGAGCTGCGGCCTAGCGGGAGGTCAGTGGGGTGGGCCTTTGAAGGTAGCATGAGGACTCTGATCCTCCTACTTTCCGTTCTATTCCTATCTGTGAGAATTGTGGTTCTGCTCAGCTGTAGACTCCCTGCTATGATGTGTGACTCTACCACAGGTCCAGAAGCACCAGGGCCAACTGACTACAGACGGAAACACCAGAACTATGAGCAAAAGGAAACCTTTTTCTCTTTACATGTTGACCAGTTGTTGGAAGGGGACAGGTTATAGTCACAGAGAGCTGACAGAAGCTATAGCCTTTTTTAACAACCATGTCATTTTAGTGGGAAAAAATGGGGTCTGTGAGTTGACTCTAATTCACGGGTCATTTTTATTTTAAACAGTTTTTACATTTACTTTTAATTTTTTTTATGTGTATGGGTATACTTGCATGTGTGTCTGGGCACCATGTGTCAGTGGAAACCAAAAGAGGGTATTGGGCCCCTGGAACTAGAGTTACAAATGGTTGTGAACCACCATGTAGCTGTCCGGGATTGAACCTGGGACCTCTGGAAGAGCTAATAAGTGCTCTTATTAGCTGAGCCATCTCTCCAACCTCCGTTTTTTGTTTATTTTAAAGCCAAACAAAACTTCCCTAGTGTCAATTACTAAAAGTATTTTTAAAATCTTTTCCTTAAGCAAATAGAATATGTCTACTTTGCTTAATGAAGTGGCCATGTGGGGCTAGGGTAGCCAATATTCCTGCATCTATAAAATATATGTGACAATATATTGGAATCTAATTTTAAAGCTCTCAGTTCTAGTTTTTTTATGACTCATTTTATCTTTTTTTTTACTGTGTGTACTGAATATGATTTATAATGATAATAACTATTGAACAATTAGATGAGTTAAGATTTAGACCAGTAACATTCATTATTTAACCTTCTAGGCAGAAAGAGATAGGGCCGTCTTTTGAGCCCAGCCCTGCTTTTTTTTTTAAATTTATTTATTTATTTAAGATTTCTGTCTTTTCCCCACCGCAGCCTCCCATTTCCCTCCCCCTCCCCCAGTAAAGTCCCCCTCCCTCGTCAGCCCAAAGAGTTATCAGGGTTCCCTGCCCTGTGGGAAGTCCATGGACCACCCACCTCCATCCAGGTCCAGTAAGGTGAGCATCCAAACTGCCTAGGCTCCCACAAAGCCAATACGTGCAGTAGGATCAAAAACCCATTGCCTTTGTTCTTGAGATCTCAGTAGTCCTCATTGTCTCTATGTTTTTTCCCCAAGACGGTTTTATCCCAGGCTTTTTCAAACCCAGGTCAGCTGGCCTTGGTGAGTTCCTGGTAGAAAATCCCCATTGTCTCCGTGTGTGGGTGCACCCCTCGCGTTCCTGAGTTCCTTGCTCGTGCTCACTCTCCTTCATCTCCTGATTTGGACCTTGAGATTACTGTCCGGTGCTCCAATGTGGGTCTCTGTCTCTGTCTCCTTTCATCGCCTGATGAAGGTTGATATTCAGGAGGATGCCTTTATGTTTTTCTTTGGGTTCTCCTTCTTATTTAGCTTCTCTAAGATCACGTATTAGAGGCTCAATGTCCTTTGTTTATGTCTAGAAACCAAATATGAGTGAGTACATCCCATGTTCCTCTTTTTGGGTCTGGCTTACCTCACTCAGGATCGTGTTCTCTATTTCCATCCATTTGCCTGCAAACTTCAAGAAGTCCTTGTTTTTTATTGCTGAGTAGTACTCTAATATGTATATATTCCATACTTTCTTCATCCATTCTTCCATTGAAGGGCATCTAGGTTGTTTCCATGTTCTGGCTATTACAAACAGTGCTGCTATGAACATAGTAGAGCATATACTTTTGTTGTATGATAAGGCCTCTCTTGGGTATATTCCCAAGAGTGGTATTGCTGGATCCAGGGGTAGGTTGATCCCAAATTTCCTGAGAAACCTCCACACTGCTTTCCAGAGTGGTTGCACAAGTTTGCATTCCCACCAGCAATGGATGAGTGTACCCCTTTCTCCACACCCTCTCCAGCAAAGGCTATCATTGGTGTTTTTTATTTTCGCCATTCTGACAGGTGTAAGATGGTATCTTAAAGTTGTCTTGATTTGCATTTCCCCTGATCGCTAAGGAAGTTGAGCATGACCTTAGGTGTCTTTTGGCCATTTGAACTTCTTCTGTTGAGAGATCTCTGTTCAGCTCAGTGCCCCATTTTATAAATGGGTTGATTAGCCTTTTACGGTCTAGTTTCTTGAGTTCTTTATATATTTTGGAGATCAGACCTTTGTCAGTTGCGGGGTTGGTGAAGATCTTCTCCCAGTCAGTGGGTTTGCCTTTCTGACTTAGCAACAGTGTCCTTTGCTTTACAGAAGCTTCTCAGTCTCAGTAGGTCCCATTTATTCAATGAGTCCCTTACTGTCTGTGCTGCTGTGGTTATACGTAGGAAGTGGTCTCCTGTGCCCACTTGTTGTAGAGTACTTCCCACTTTCTCCTCTATCAGGTTCAGCGTGTTCGGACTGATATTGAGGTCTTTAATCCACTTGGACTTGAGTTTTGTGCATGGTGATAGATATGGATCTATTTTCATTCTTCTACAGATTGACATCCAGTTTTGCCAGCACAATTTGTTGAAGATGCTCTCTTTTTCCATTGTATACTTTTAGCTCCTTTATCAAAAATCAGGTGTTCATAGGTTTGTGGGTTAAAGTCAGGGTCTTCTATTCGATTCCATTGGTCGACTTCTCTGTTTTTATGCCAATACCAAGCTGTTTTCAATACTGTAGCTCTGTAATAGAGTTTGAAGTCAGGGATGGTAATGCCTCCAGACGATCCTTTATTGTATAAGATTGTTTTGGCTATCCTGGGTTTTTTGTTTTTCCATATAAAGTTGATTATTGTCTTCTCCAGATCTGTGAAGAATTTTGATGGTATTTTGATGGGGATTGCATTGAAT
Source organism: Microtus obscurus (assembly GCA_963919715.1). Taxonomy (NCBI): domain Eukaryota; kingdom Metazoa; phylum Chordata; class Mammalia; order Rodentia; family Cricetidae; genus Microtus; species Microtus obscurus. The sequence goes on from CAWTZC010001278.1 coordinate 11,230, forward strand.
CTGTAGATTGCTTTTGGTAGAATTGCCATTTTTACTATGTTGATCCTCCCAATCCAAGAGCAAGGGAGATCCTTCCATTTTCTGGTGTCATCTTCAATTTCTTTCTTCAAAGACTTAAAGTTCTTGTCAAATAGATCTTTCACTTCCTTGGTTAGGGGTTACCCCTAGATATTTTATGCTATTTGTGGCTATCGTGAAAGGTGATGCTTCTCTGATTTCCCTCTCTGCTTCCTTATCCTTAGTGTATAGGAAGGCCACTGACTTTTGGAGTTGATCTTGTATCCTGCCACCTTACTAAAGGCGTTTATCGGATGTAGGAGTTCTTGGATAGAGTTTTTGGGGTCGCTTATGTATACTATCATATCATCTGCAAATAACGAAAGCTTAACTTCTTCCTTTCCAATACGAATCCCCTTGATCCTCTTATGTTGTCTAATTGCAATTGCTAGAACTTCAAGCACTATATTGAAGAGGTATGGAGAGAGTGGACATCCTTGTCTTGTTCCTGATTTTAGTGGGATGGCTTTGAGTTTTTCTCCGTTCAATTTAATGTTAGCTGTCGGCTTGCTGTAAATAGCTTTTATTATATTTAGGTATGACCCTTGTATCCCTAATCTCTCCAAGACCTTTATCGTAAAGGGGTGTTGAATTTTGTTGAATGCTTTTTCAGCATCTAATGAAATGATCATATGGTTTTTTTCTTTCAGTTTATTTATATGGTGGATTACATTGATAGATTTGCGTATGTTGAACCAGCCCTGCATCTCTGGGATGAAGCCTACTTGATCATAATGGATAATTTTCCTAATGTGTTCTTGGATTCGGTTTGCCAGTATTTTATTGAGAATTTTTGCGTCGATATTCATGAGTGAAATAGGCCTATAATTCTCTTTCTTGGTTGGGTCTTTGTGTGGTTTTGGTATCAGGGTAACTGTGGCTTCATAAAAGGAATTTGGCAATGACTCTTCTGCTTCTATATTGTGAAATACATTAAGGAGTATAGGTATTAGCTCTTCTTGGAAGTTCTGGTAGAATTCTGCATTGAAACCATCTGGTCCTGGGCTTTTTTTTGGTAGGGAGATTTTTGATAACAGTTTCTAGTTCTTCGCGACTAACCGGTCTATTTAGATCGTTCACCTGGTCTTGGTTTAGCTTTGGTATGTGGTACTTATCTAAAAAACTGTCCATTTCACTTCCCACAGGGCAGGGAACCCTGATAGCTCTTTGGGCTGACGAGGGAGGGGGACTTGACTGGGGGGAGGGGGAGGGAAATGGGAGGCTGCGGTGGGGAAAAGACAGAAATCTTAAATAAATAAATAAATTTAAAAAAAATAATAATAAAATAAAAAAAACTGTCCATTTCTTTTACATTTTCCAGTTTTGTGGCATACAGGCTTTTGTAGTAAGATCTAATGATTCTCTGAATTTCCTCTGTGTCTGTGGTTATGTCCCCCTTTTCATTGCTGATCTTATTTATTTGCGTGTTCTCTCTCTGTTGTTTAATTAGTTTGGATAGGGGTTTGTCGATCTTGTTGATTTTCTCAAAGAACCAACTTTTTGTTTCATTGATTCTTTGGACTGTTTTCTGTGTTTCTATTTTGTTGATTTCTGCCCTCAGTTTGATTATTTCCAGTCTTCTACTCCTCCTGGGCGCATCTGCTTCTTTTTTTTTCTAGAGCTTTCAGGTGTGCTGTTAAGTCCTCAATGTATGATTTCTCTGTTTTCTTTAAGTGGGCACTTAGTGCTATGAACTTTCCTCTTAGCACTGCTTTCAACGTGTCCCATAGGTTTGAGTATGTTGTCTCTTTATTTTCATTAAATTCAAGGAAGACTTTAATTTCTTTCTTAATTTCTTCCTTGACCCATGTGTGGTTCAGTAGTTGACTGTTCAGTTTCCATGAGTTTGTCGGCTTTCTGGGGGGTAGCATTGTTATAGCCTTCTAGCTTTAGTCCGTGGTGATCTGATAAGACACAGGTGGACACTGATATTTTTTTGTATCTGTGGAGGTTTCCTTTGTTTCCGAGTATGTGGTCAATTTTTTGAGAAGGTTCCATGAGCTGCAGAGAAGAAGGTATATTCTTTCCTTTTTGGGTGGAATGTTCTATAGATGTCTGTTAAGTCCATTTGCTTCATTACCTCCAATAATTCTCTTAATTCTCTATTAGGTTTCTGTCTGATTGACCTGTCCATTGGAGAAAGAGGTGTATTGAAGTCTCCTATTACTAGTGTGTGTGGTTTGATGTCTGCCTTGAGTTCTAGTAATATTTCTTTTACATAGGTGGGTGCTTTTATGTTAGGGGCGTAGATATTCAGAATTGAGACTTCATCCTGATGAATTGTTCCTGTTATGAGTATAAAGTGTCCATCTCGATCTCTTCTGATTGACTTTAGTTTGAAGTCAGTTTTGTTAGAAATTAGTATGGCCACACCTGCTTTTTTCTTAGGACCATTTGCTTGAAACACCTTTTCCCAACCCTTTACTCTGAGTAGATGCCTGTCTTTGTGGTTGAGATGTGTTTCTTGCAAACAGCAGAATGTTGGGTCCTGTTTTCGTATCCAATCCCTTAGCCTGTGCCTTTTTATGGGTGAATTGAGGCCATTAATATTAAGTGATACTAATGACCAGTGGTTGTTTACTCCGGTTATTATTATTGGTTTTGGTAGTAGCGTTTGTGTGTCTCCCTTCTTTGAGGTGTGCAGGTGAAGGTTCGCTAGACACCTGAGTTATTGTAGGCAGTGTTGGCAATGCTAGATTCCTTAGGTTGTGATTTTCCTTCTATTATTTTCTGTAGGGCTGGGTTTGTGGCTACATATTGTTTAAATTTGTTCTTATCTTGGAAAGTCTTGTTTTCTCCATTGATAGTGAACAATAGCTTGGCTGGGTATAGTAGTTTGGGTTTGCATCCATGATCCCTTAGTTTTTGCAGAATCTCTATCCAGGACCTTCTGGCTTTCATAGTTTCCATAGAGAAGTCAGGTGTAAGTCTGATTGGTTTACCTTTATAAGTTACTTGCCCCTTTTCCTTTGCAGCTCTTAATATTCTTTCTTTAACCTGTATATTTTGTGTTTTGATTATTATATGGCGAGGGGATGTTTTTTTTTGATCCAGTCTGTTTGGTGTTCTGTATGCTTCTTGGATATTCAAAGGGATATCTTTCTTTATGTTGGGAAAGTTTTCTTCCATAATTTTGTTAAAAATATTTTCTGGGCCTTTGAGCTGTGATTCTTCTCCTTCTTCTATCCCTATTATTCTTATGTTAGGTCTTTTTATTGTGTCCCATATTTCCTGAGTGTTTTGTGATGAGTATTTGTTGGCTTTGCTGATTTCTTTGATCAGTGCATTTATTTTCTCTATGTTGTCCTCAGAATCTGAGATTCTTTCTTCTATCTCTTGTATTCTATTGATTATGCTTGTTTCTGTAGACTCTGCTTGTTGACTTAGATTTCCCATATCCAGCTGGTCCTCAGTCTGTGTTTTCTTCCTTGCTTCCATTTCAGTTTTCAATTCTTGAACTGTTTTCCCCAGGGTCTCATGTACGTATTTACTCATTTCTTCAACCTTTTTACTCACTTCTTCAAACTTTTTGTCATACTTCTCCTCTATTTCTATAAAGGTGTTTTTTACATGTTGTTTAAGGGACTCTATTGCTTTCATAAAGTCATTTTTTTCCACTTCTTCTGTGTTAGGGTGTTCAAGTCCTTCTGTTGTGAGATCATTGGGTTCTGGTGTTTTCATGTTGCTTTTCAGATTATTGGGTGAATTCTTGCCTTGGCACCTGCCCATCTCGTCCTATCGATGCTGTCTAATGTGTCTTTTTAATGCAGGAACGTGTTTTCCTGCTGGCCAGGGGCCCTGCTTCCAAAATGCCTTCTCCCCGTTTCTTGAGTCCTGCCACTGGCCAAGATCTCTTTCACTGCTCTGAAGGGTTTTCAGGACCAGGACCAGGCTCCTGGTTTGCCAGGGACCTCGCCAAGAACAGGCCTACCCCTCTGCAGGCCAGCCACCAAAACAGAGGAACTCGCGGTGCTCTCTGCTCTGAGCTCCCTATCCAGTGCCCAAACAGGTTAAATTTGGTGGTCCTGCGCCCAGCAGAAGGGGGGGGGAGCGAAGGAGGACCCTGGGCGCAATCTGGGATATGCCAGGGAGAGAGAGGTCTCAGCAAGGAGGAGCAGCCCCAACAGAGGGTAGAAGCCCTAGCAGGCTAACGGGGGGGGGTGTCAAGGTGATCGGGGAGTGCCCCCGCTCCGTTTCCTGTGTCCAGCCCCGGGGCAAGAACACTCTCCCTATACAAGGTGGTCTTCAGGGATACTACTAGGCTCACCGTTCGCTGCCCCGTGATCCTCCTCTGCTCGCTGGTGTCCTTAGGTCTCCGCCGCGTCTGGCCGCGCCGGGGTTGTTCCGCCGCGCCGGGGTTGTTCCGCCGCGTCTGCCGACTCATTTTATCTTAATGAACCTTTGAACACTTTATTGAAGCTCTGAAATTTATATCTCAGTATTCCCCACATGACCAAGGGCAATTGTTGGGGAGAGCCTTACTGTGTAAAACCAGAACTTGACAATGGGCACGTTGTAGAACTCGCAGATCTTTGTTCCAATGGGAATGCTCCTCTGCTTTTTGTGCTCATTCTCCTCATCCCCCTTTCTCGAGCCGGTGTCTGCATTTGCATCCTGGAAAACAGAATAGCATGTGGCAGGCAACCTACAGGTGTGAACAGGCCATCCCCAGCACATGGCAGGCAGTCTGCAGGTGGGAATAGATCATCCCCAGCACATGGCAGGCAGTCTGCAGGTGTGAACAGGCTAGCCCCAGCGCATGGCATGCAACCTGCAGGTGGGAATAAGCCATCCTCATCATATGGCAGCAGTCTGTAGGTGGGAACAGGCCACCCCCCCAGCCCATGGCAGCAGTCTGTAGGTGGGAACAGGCCATCCCCAGCCCATGGCAGGCAGTCTGCAGGTGTGAATAGGCCATCCCCCAGCCCATGGCATGCAGTCTGTAGGTGGGAATAGGCCATCCCCAGCCCATGGCAGGCAGTCTGCAGGTGTGAATAGGTCATCCCCCAGCACATGGCAGGCAGTCTGTAGGTGGGAATAGGTCATCCCCAGCACATGGAAGGTGGCCTACGGGTGGGAACTACCCCATTCCCAGCACAAAGGCCTTAACAAGAGGAAATTCTTCTTGTGCCCCTATTAGCAAGCCTTCTAAGTCTGTGGTAAAACAAATCTAACCACTGAAAATGAGAGCCACGTGACCTTCTTGAGAGCCACTGACCACAGTCTCCTCTTCTTTGTCTTTGCTGTCTTCATTCTCCTTGGATGTTTGATACGAGAAGTCATCGTATGTTCGGAATTCCAAGAACAGGATGGTGGGTGGAAGAAGGATCCCCATGATCACCTAGGTGATGAGGAACAAACCCAGTTTTAAGCTGTGGTAATCCAAGGGAGAATCTAGTCTCTGTTAGTTACTTTTTTTGTATTGGGATGAAATACCTAAGAAAACAAGTTTTGGGAGGAAAGACTTGTTTTAAATCATTATAGTGGGGAAGGGAGGAGGAAGGGGAGAGGAGAGGAGCTGCCATCCTCGTAGAGAGGGTCGGGGCCCGAGCCTGTACTTTGTGCTCCCCCCCCCCCCCCGCTTTATTTCATCCATTTGTAGCCTATGCACTGATGCTATCCACACTTTGTGGGAGTCTCCCCCTCTTGCCCTTAGTTAATCCTTCCTGGATATGCCGTCATGGTCAACCCAGAGGTGTGCTTTACTGATTCAACGACCCTAGATACCAAAACATGGGGAGCTTATGGTCATTAAGAGACACAATATCTGCATAAAATCTACACACATCCTTCCACACACTTCGAATCATGTCTAGATAGATGGCTGCTAACTTAATGCAATGTAAATGCCTGGTTAAAAGTGGTTCTACTTTATTGTTTGTGGAGTAAGACAACAAGGACAGCGTGTATACATTCAGTTCAGATATACTTGCAAATGTTAATTTCTTTTAAAAAAAATCACACATTCGTCTAGTGTGTGCATGTCACATGCCACAGTGCATTTGAGGGATCAGAGCACAACTCTTGCAAGAGTTGATTCTCTCCTGCAACCATGTGTGTCTCAGGGATTGAGCTCAGGTTATTAGGGTTATAGCACGCACCTTTGCCCTTTTGAAAGCCCTTGAAGGGGTTTTGATGTGTGTTCGGTTGATTTCAAGAACACAAAATCCTGGGAGCTGGAAGGCTGAATCTACTGTTGAAGCTATAGAGTTGGACTGCTCACTTGGATGACCTAGGAGCCTGGATTGTCCCCACCCTGACGATCTGTGTCTTTATGTGCTGGATACTTTGGTAGAACCGCAGGCCGTGAGAAGTTTGAGAATATCCACCGAATTTCTTTTTGCAAAAGAGAAACGACAAGTAATGCCGTGTGTGATCCAGACTTTAAAAAGCAATGTGTAAACATTAAATCCCCATACAGGTAAGTCGGGGTTGAGGCTTAGCTAGAATTTTGCCAGAGCGGATGTATCCAGGCTGAGGCGAACTCACTCTGCAGATCAGGCTAGTCTTAAGCTTGCAGCCTTTTCACCTTGGCCTCCTGTGTAGCCAGGATCCTGGGCATGCACCACAGTACTGGCCCAGTTCTTCATCTGGTTTACATGGATCTGCTCTCCTTGTATATTTTACTTGTTTTCTGTTGCCTCACGCAAGCTTGGAACCCAGGGCCTCATGCAAGCCAGGCAAATGTTGAACCACTGAGCTACATCCTGGCTCTCCTCATATATTCTAAAAAGCTGGATCAAGTAAAAAAAAATACAGATGTTAAATGTTTTTCCTATCAAAATGATGAAGATAAAGACCTTGCTTGCTTTTCTGCTGCCATCTAGATTTCAGTACCTCGATGAGGTGTGATGCCAATTCGGCGTTCATCACGTCACACTTGACCTGTTTTCTTTAACACTTTTAATAAGAATCTCTTTCATTCAGAAAACAAACTATTTGTTAATATACAAGGCTATCTACAATAGCAATACAACAAATTGGTGCTTTGTGTATAGCTTGATAGCCAGGCATGGCCTCTGTATTTGTAAGAGGTGGAGGCTCTTCTGCTAGTCACTATGCTATACAGGATGAGTGCCAATCTGAAATTTTAAGTACCCCCAAATCTGATTTCAACACAATGCCGTAAGTGGGAAATTCCACACTGAGTTAATGTAATGGGCCATAGTCAAAATGCAGGCACGCTATAAATAATGAATAAAATATACCCCAGGCTGTGTATATAAAGCAAATATGGAACAATTAATTTTGCACTGGGGCTTGAATACCATCGCCAAGATATCTTATTATGCCCATGTAAAAATTTCAGACCTAAAAAGAAGTTGAAAACACTTTTGACCCCAGACATTTCGGATAAGAGATACTGAACTTGCAGTATTTTGCCTCTATTTTCAGAGAGCCCATAAAATCGATATAATATAATCGTTATATAGTTGGATTAGCTGCCAAATAAAACCTTTTCTCGAGTCTCGAGATAACCTAAGAGTTTGTTGACTGATTTTTCTCTCAACACACCCTCTTCAAACCTTCTCATTGCTTTATGTTCTCCCGTAAGCCACGTGTAAGGACGCCATGTTGTCAGCTAAAACACAGAGGGCAGATCTGTAGTTTCACCTTTTAAGATGAATTTATTTTATGCACATGGGTATTTTGTTTGCATGTATGTCTGTGCACTGTGTGCATGTAATGCCTGAGGAGGCCAGAGAGAGCATTGCCTCTCCTGGAACTGCAGTTACAGACAGTGGCTAACCACTGTGGGGGTGCTGGGAATTAAACTGGAGTTACAGACAGTTGCTAACCACTGCGGGGTGCTGGGAATTAAACCTGGATCCTCTGCAAGAGCAATGAGTGGTTTGAATTATTGAGCCCCCTCCCTCACCCCCAAGGCCTGTGCTTCAGTAGTAGATTGGTGACCTGTGTGGAGAGCATGCTCAATCATGATGGCCTCCAGCTGCAAACAAAGACAGCAACAAAGAGCTCTGTAAGCGAAGCCCACTGGCTACAGTGGGGCCAGAGTGTCTGGCCACTTCAGCTCTGGTCCTGTCCCCGTACTGACCAACTCAGACCCTGGGCAACTTAATCGCTAAGCTTCGAGATACTCATCTGTGCAGTCAGAACCATTGTAGCGTCTCCTGTGTGGGGATGCTCAGGGGGATACAGTGGTGCCCCTTATCTCTCACCACCAGGCTGCCTGGCATAGACAGGTCCTCTGGGTGTTGCCTATGTACCTGCAGCGTTGCCACCCTAGTAGCTAAGCTAACTAACACGCCATACATTTTACACCCTCCCGAGCAGTGTCAGCGTCAGCGTCACCGCTCCCCTTCTTTGTGGCCCTTAATAAGGAACTTTTAGGTTTCTTGAATACAAGCACTGGGATGTTGTGGCAATTGATCTGGTCACGGGAGATATCTACCAGGTGACTAATGGGTAGGTGCAGCATACACTGTGGGTACTCTGCACAAGCAGATGATTTATGTATAGTTTTTGGGGGAGGTAGAGTGAGATCATGTGAGACTTCATCATACTGCTCGGAATAATACACAGTTTACAACTCAAGCAAGAGGATCAGGGTGGAGCTCAGGGGCAGAGTCTTCATCTAGTTTACACCAGGCCCCTTATTGTCCCCCAAAACAAGCAAGCAAATGAATCTTATAAATTGATTATTTCCTGAATTTTCCATTTAACATTTCCAGGCTGTGGGTGATGGGGTGATTGAATTGGAGGGAAATGGGCTCCTGTACCACAGGACCACTGTAGATGGACTAGGCTACAGCTACTGAGCTCAGCCTGGTGTCCCATCTTGGTGATCCCAGCCCAATGACTGCATCACACCTACCTTCAGGCCAGGGTTCTTCCGCATACGGAGCCTTCCCATCCACATGTCCGTCAGCAGCATCTGGCTGCAGGTGTGAGCAATGAAGTCCCGGTGCTTGGCTGCCACAGCCAGCTTGAGGCAGGTCGAGTTACTCCAGTTTTTGACCTCGTAGGTCAGAAGTTTCATGGCCACCTGCTCATCGTGCTTGTAAGACTGATCTAAGAGCTCCACCGCAAGCTGCCCAAAATCTCTGCAGGAGAGAAGATGTCGGTGGTGATGAAGCCAACAATGGCTGTGAGTTTGTACTTAAATGTACGGGTCCATGGGGCTGTGGGGAGCCATAAGACACAGAACACAGGATTGAAAGTGGCTTTAATGTCCTCTTTAAGGTCTTAAGACCTGTCACCAGAGGAAGGAGACAGGAAGTAGCAGGATTTATGATTGGTCAGAGAGGGAACAGGTTGCTCTTCCTGCAAACAGGGATTTAGGTAGACCTATCTATGTCCTTCAGGAATCGAGTGGGGCTGGTGGAACACCAGGATGGCTTGTGAGTGTTTGTTAGGTTCTGATTTTAAATGTGGCTGCTGGACATGCTGATGCGTTGACACAAGCCAATCATTTAAACCATGTGCTTTTCTTGTACTGTGTAAGACTTCAACAAGGCATTGATTACAAGATAATTCAACATGCTCAGTGCAATGAAACAAAGTGTAGTTGTCATAGGGCCCAGAGCAGGACGTCTGATTGCTAATGGCAGGGTAAGTGTAGGAGTCAAGGGCATGGAGAAGGTGACATAGCTGTATTTTGAAAATAGTTTGTCCCTTTTCCCTCATGACCACAATTCCAGTATTTAATGACAGTGATAGCCATTTCCTATTCCTTTGACTTTTTTTGCATGGGATGTGATTAAATTATGGACACATAGTGATCATTCCCTTCTGGTTTTGCTTCTCCATTTATAGGGCATTTTATTGAAGTTGTGAAGATGAAATAAAGAAGGGAGAGTGGCCATTCCTGTCCCTTGAAGATGCTACAGCATACAGAACTTTCTTGTTCTGGTCCTAGGCTGCAGGGTGACATATCACCAAGGGAGGATGCTCTAGAAGGCAGGACTGCATCTAGAATAGCTGTATCACCCAAGGTAGGTGAACATATCTCTGTTCTAAAAGTTCTTTGGGCTCAGGATTTATAGAGATGGCTGTGTGGCTAAGAGCATTTGTTTCTTCTGTGGAGGAGCCAGGTTCAGTGCCCAGCACCCACATGGTGACTCACAACCACCTGTAACTCCAACTCCAGGGGACTGGACTCCCTCTTCTGACCTCCTCAGACACCAAGCATGCAGGCGGGGTGGCGCACACGTGTGTGCGTACACACACACAGACACAGACAAAACATTCATACTCATAAAATAAATCTAAGAGAAAACCATTTAAAGCCTCGGGTTCTAACAGTTAGCCTACTAATCATCTTGGAAATCATTGCCATCTAGAACAAAAGCAGAAGGCTTCCAAAGCCCTCAGATGCTGGCATGACTGCCTGACTGGATCTGCCTCAAGTTTATATGCTTATAAAGTCTTCCCTGGGCTTCGTATTTCCAGTCTGGCATGTGACAAACTTGGAAAGGGCTGGTTGCTCCTAACAACAGAAGAAACGCTGAACAAGCTGGAGATCAGCATCCCTTCTTCGCTCCATCACAGGGAAGAATTCTATATCTAGACTGCAGGAGCAGGCAGGCGGACACAGAATCGTTGCTCACTATAGCGGACATGCCCGCAGAACCAGGGCGAACTCGGGAAACACAACATGAGCTATAACCCATGTATTGCTAAATGCTTGCTGTGGCCAAGTCCAAATGGGATCAAGTCCAGGGCCCTACCCAGCCAGGTTCTGACAGAGAATGTACGGAACAACCCCTCTTCCAATAGGGGTAAGGGGAAAGGAGCCACATTAAAATCTGGGAGTAATCTCTGCTAAGCTGTACAAAACCTACACAGCCTTTGCCTAGCTCCAGCATCTCTCCCTCCTCAGGCCCCATTCTGAGCCCTCAGACTTGTGTTGCCCTTTTTGGTTATCCACATGACTGCCAGCATCTTTGGAAGACTTGAGCTGTTCACCTGCAGTTGGTCAGCAAATAGACATCATAGTGTCTGTGGTCCCACAAGCTCACAGGGAATGGCGGTCCTGGGAGGTGTGGTTTTGTTGGAGGAGGTGTGGCCTTATTGGAGGAAGTGTGTCACTATGGAGATGGGTTTTGAGGTCTCATATATGTTTAAGCCATGCCCGTGTTTCATACCACAGCCTGTTGCCTGCAGATCAAAACTCTCAGCTTCTTCTCCAGCACCATGTCTGCCTGCACATTGCCTTGTTCCTCACCATGACAATAATGAACTGAACCTCTGGTGGTAAGTAGGCCACCCCAGCTCAATGTTTGCCTTTATTGTAAGAGTTGCCATGGTCACAGTGTCTCTCCACAGCAATAAAAACCCTAACTAAGACAGTGTCCTTCAAGGTACTCCTTGAATATGTTGTGGGGTACCACAACTTCTTGCCTGTAAGAGCCCCAGGCTCAGTATGGGGTTAGTTTGGCAACTGTACATCTATGTTGTCTCCACAGTCTGAGTGGGGGCCTTGTTCAACAGGCACAAGGGTACATGCTTTGGCCATGGTTGTCCTAGCAGGGGGGGCCTGTTTGCACCTGAGTCTTCCTCCATCTTCCCACCATGGTGTGTGATAGACCATGAAGGAAGCTAGAGGGGATAGAACCTTCTGTTGTAGCTGGGCTATGGTTATGGCTAAGGGGACTTGCCAGCCCTTTCGAAGCCTAGTTCCCAGAGTTGGGAAGGTGAGAAGCAGAGGGGAAGGACAGAAGAAACAAGTTGACTGGTGAGATGGGTACACTCACTGAGGAGGAAGCAGAAGGAAAGGATGTCAGGGCTCCTTAAAACTCAGGTTCTTGGGGCTGGAGAGATGGCTCAGAGGTTAAAGAGCACTGGCTGCTTTTCCAGAGGTCCTGAGTTCAATTCCCAGCAACCACATGGTGGCTCATAACCATCTGTAATGAGATCTGGCGCCCTCTTCTGTGGTGCAGGCATACATGGAGGCACAATGTTGTATACATAATAAATAAATAAATAAATAAATCTTTAAACAAAATTCAGGCTCTTAAGGGATTAGAGTCGTGCATCTCATTGCCCATGAAAGCTTGTGTATTATTACTGGTAGATGTTGGATTGGAGGGCCTCTTCTGGGATTTCCAAATTCTTTACTTATTTATTCATTTTTGAGATAGGGTCTCCATATACAGCCCAGGCTGGCCTGGAATTCACTATGTAGATGAAACTGACCTTACACTCACAGAGAATCACTCGCTTTGGCTCCTGCATGCTGGTACTAAAGGTATGTACCACCAAGACTGGTCATTTTCAGGTTACTATGTCCTAGAACAAGGATTGAAAGCAGGGACTCATGGAAAGTGGGAGAAACAAAGACAGCTCATTAAGAAAAAGATTGAGCTGGAGAATTGGCTCGGTAGTTAAGAACACTTGCTGCTCTTGCAGGGAGGCAGAGTTCGGTTCCCAGCACCCACGTCAGGTGATTCACAACTGCCTGTAACTCCAGCTTCAGGGAATCTAAGACCTTCTTTAGGCCTCTGAGGTTACCCACAGCCCCCACCCCAGTGTGTACAGGAGTGTGTCTGTGCACACGTGCTCAGGAGGCCTAAAGAGAGCATCAGGTCTCTCAGAACTAGCGTTACAGTGGTTATGAGTTGCTTGATAATGGGCTGGGAACAGAACTGAGGTCTTTTACAGAAGCAGAAAGCGCATCTAACCACTGAGCAATCTCCCCAGCTCCCAAGAGATCACTTATGAGCAAGGGAATAGGCCAGAGAGCTGGAGAGGCGGGTCTTAAGCTCAATGGGCCCTGTGCTGGGAAATGGGACATTTGTACAGTGCACACTCTTTCTGCTCATCTGCAGTTCCATGGCCTTGGTGAAGAGGGGTGTCTTTTTGTCTTTTTTCCCACATGCTTATCTTAATGCCTCTTTTCACTTACTTTCTGGCTGCAAGATTACATATAAGCAGTTATGCCTCACTGTTTTTTCCTGTTTTAATGATTCAGTTTTTGTTTGTTTTGTTTATACAACAGCCTGTCCTCCACAAGCCCCCTGCCCCTCACTAGGGCCTGTGCAAGTTGCACAGCCCCAACAATCTTAGAATAATGTAATTTAATAGATTTAGGTAGAGATAACTTGACACTACTTGGCCTTCCGGAGATTTTATTGGTAGTCAATAAGAACTACGTGTTTGGCGTCAAAGTCACAGTGAAGGGCACACCTGATGTACTGTTAGGATGGGCTAAGCTCTGCTTCAGTAACAACCTGGAAGATATTGGTGGATTGGCACAGTAAGGGAGTCTTTATTATTCTTTATCCTTTTGCTTATGTTAAGAGAAGAAAACAGGCTAGTGAAAAGCTCTTCTCTTTCAGCTTCACAAGGAAGCAGAGTCTCCACGATTTTCTAGCTGTGATCCTAGAACTCATGGCTCTCCCCATGCCCAAGGCAGAGGGAAACACTGGTGGAAGTCTGTCCTGGGCTCATCTTTCTAACCAAACTGTACATTTCTCAGGGCAGGGACTATGCCTTTTTAAAAAAGTATACTTTTTATTATTTTTAATTGTGCATGCATGCACACGCATGTGTGTGTGTGTGTGTGTGTGTGTGTGTACATGAGTGTAAGTGCCCATGGAAGCCAGAGGCATTGTATCCTCTGTAGTAGTTGGTGTTACAGATGCTGTGATCTGCCTAACATGGGTGCTGGGAATTGAACTCAGGTCCTCTGGAAGAGTAGTAAATATTCTTACTGCTGAGCCATCTCTTCAGCTCCCATGGGACTGTCTTATAGTTACTTATTTGCTTATTCTGTCGGAAATTTGAGTGAAAGATGGTAATATGGTAAAGTTTGGTCAAGATCCGAGTAAACCCTAGTCTGTGTACATGGCTTTGCTAGGATTCCTAGGGAAGGGAAGAGCAAATGAAAAGCTGACATTCATTTCCAATTGCAGGTGATTGCTGCAGTCTGGGGCTGGGCCCGGGGTGGTGCCCTTACATGCAGTTTTCCAGAACAGTGCAAACAAACATGGGCCCCTGCTTTGCATACGTGGATCCTTAGTGTCAATGCTTGACTCTCCTCAGCACTTCTAGTGATCAGGGGAACCAGGTCAAAGTTACAGTAAGGGATCACCTCACCTGGTAAGAAAGGGTGACATCGAGAAGACACACTGTGGAAGATCTGCTGCAAAGGGAACCTTTCCATTACTGATGGGAACTGAAGTTAGTACAGCCATTATGAGAAGCTACCTGAAGTTCCTCAAAACCTAAAAGAGAACTAGCATGTGAGCCAGTGACTCCATCCAAAGGAGAAGAAGCCTCATCCCTATTCACTTGGCACCCTTCGAAATGGCTCCAAATGCAAACAACCCAAATGTCCATCAGCTGGTATGGGGCAAGCTCTGTGGTGCATACACCACGTCCTGCCGTTTGTCATGGACTGAGATGGAGATCATCACGTTAAGGGGACTAAGCTGTTTTAGTCAGGGCTACTATTGCTGTGATGAAACACCATTACCAAAGCAACTTGGGGTGGGGCGGAGAGTTTATTGGGCTTATGTTTCCACATCACAGTTCATGATCAGAGGAAGTCAGGACAGGAACTCAAATCGGACAGGAATCTGGAGACAGGACCTGATGCAGAGGCCATGGAAGGGAACTGCTTACTGGCTTGTTGAACATGGCTTGCTCACGCTGCTTTCTTATAGAACCCAGGACTACTAGCCGTGGGTGGTTCTACCCACAATGGGTTGACCCTCCCTATTGATCACTAACTAATTAAGAAAATACCAGGCAGGTTTGTCTATAGTTGGATTTTTATTTTATTGAGACGGGGTTTCTCTGTGTAGCCCTAGTTGTCCTAAACTCACAGAGATCCACCTGCCTTTGCCTCCCAAGTGTTGGGATTAAAGGCGTGCTCCACCAATTGCCTGGTTGGAGGCATTGTCTTCATTGAGCTTTCCCCTCTTTCAGATGACTTTCGCCTGTGTCAAGCTGACAGAAAACTGGAGAGCACACAAGTTGTCACAGAAAGAGTGTTGCTGCACAGTCTCACTCATATGGGGACCTTAAGATTGCACAGAAGATGAGAGTAGAACACTGGGTATCAGATCTAGAGACGGGAGGGCCGGCATAGGGACAGGAAAGGGCAGACCGTGGGTGTAAAGTTACAATTAGAGAGGGGCCGGAGGCTCTGGGGCTTACAGTGGGGTAAAGATAACAATGATTATGCTGGTATTTCAGGTTTATTCCATTATCATGGTGGGACTTGGCAGGATGCAGTGTGTTCCCCCTTTAGAGACCCGGAGTGTTCTGCACGGGTCTATCTTTATATCCTCAGCAGCGAAAAGCAGGCACCTTCCTTTTCTCAGCACTTAAACCTCCCCTTCTCATTAGCAGTGCTCTGGAGGGAGAGGGAGAGGCGGAGGCACTAATTAAGGAGTCTGGATGAGTTTGCCCCCATTGCCAACCTTTCCCAAACATCTGCCCCGCCGGCCAGAGGCAGCCAGAGCCCTGCTGCTAGGCTTCTTGCTCTTTTGAGAAACCATCAGAAAGCATCTGCAAACAGATTGCCTTAAAACGGAGAGAAGCACATTTTCCAATTACAGCCCGGGTGATTGCTCTGGCTTTTAATTAATGGATTGTGCATCTGTTTGCGGAGACCCTTTTAAATGTGCTTTTTTGGAGTTCCTTAATTAGGTACAAGAAGCTGCAGGTGTTCTGGCAGGAGCACAGTGGACCCGGGTCAGCTTCCAGAAGAGACTTCTTTAATGTAAATATTTAGTCATCTGATGATGAGGCTCGTTTTTAGAGTTTTGTTCATGTTTGGTGTGCAAGCCGTGGTGTCGGAAGAGACATCCAGGCTTCGTTCAGACTGTTGACAAAATAAATTGAAACGGAAGAGACCAATTTTCATTATGACAGACACTTATCTGCAGTTAGACCATTACCAGAATGACAAGTTATTCTCATGTTGTCACTGTGAGCCTGCTGCCTGGGTTGTTTGGGGGCAGAAACACTGGGGGAAGGTGCTGGGATGCGGCATGCTAATTCTGTTGCCGGGGCTGTTATTCAGGGAGGGATGCTGCGGGCAGTGAGTGAGGTTTTGTCTCTCGGCAGCGAGTGGAGATTGCCCTGACAGTGTCCTGAGTGGGAAAGGCGTAGCTTTCTGCACCAGGTCATGAAAAACTGGCGTTGTTGCTTTTTCCTGAAGTCATTACCACCTCTGGATTTGCGTGCCACCGTTGCCATGTGAGAGATGTCCTAGGCCGAGGTGACAGTGTCTGTGATAATTGGATGTGCGGGTGTCAGAGGGTGAGGACAGAGAGGTGGGTGAAGGACCCCCAAGGCCAAGTTCTCAGCACAAAGGAGATTTCTTTGCCCCAGAAGAACAGAGGGCAGGCAATAAGAGACAAAGACTGGAGATAGAGGAAGAGGGAGAAGGGGAAGCAAACAAGAGAAACGGGCAGGGGTATTTTTTTTTTTTTGGAGGACAAAGGACTGTCTCCTTTTGGCACACACGCAAATGATGAATTTATAAGGGTAAAGGGGGAAACCCTGTGTTAGGATGAAGTGTTTAATTTTGATTGGGCATGTAATTAGATGAGCCAAAGGGGGCTTCTGATTGCCGGATTTCAATACTTTGATAGCTGGACCGTGGTAGTCAGCCTCAGGGAGGAGGGAGTGGCCAAATAGGGGAATAGATCTTACAGGCTAGCTTCAGGAACGTAATCTAATGGGTTTTTAGCAAGGCAGAGGGAATTGGGAAGAAGGGCAAGGCCTGGCAGAGCCACGTGCTCCAGTACGTTGGTGTCCCTTCAGTGGGCACACCGTGCCCTGTGGGTCAAGAGCTCTACAGCCACTTATGACGGTGAGATGTCATTGGACCCATCTCTCCTTGTATCTACACGGTGCCTTTGGCTGCCTTCATCACAGTGGTAGCTATGGCTGTAGTTAGTATCTGATTCTCCATAAAACGCTCCCCTGCCCTTGATGTAGGGTGGTGTCCTGGACAAAGCTCCGAGAGAGTGGCTCTGGTATCGGCTGCCTTCTTTCTAGGCCTCTCTCCAGTTCTATGGGTTGAGGCAGAGCTTTCTCCCCTCTATGTGTTCAGATGAGTCATCGCGGCAGAAAAATTTTCTAATCAATTTTGTGTTCCCGCTAAAAGCACATACTGTGTAATAGGGACAAGGAAGAGAGTTTTATTCTGTCCTTGATGTTTTCTATGCTAAGAGCAAATATGGAGACACTGGAACAGAACGCAGCTTGGCTGAGAGTTTGTCATCGACAGTGCCAAGAGGCCTTTTCTCTGGGAGAAGAAGAGGGGTGGTCTGGAGAGGATGGAGGGTGTGTATGTGGGAGGGCCAGGACAGAGAAGGGACAAGCTAAGGAAGGCAGAGGAGGAGGGGAGGAGCTCGGGAAAGTGGAGGAGCTGGGAAAGGTGGAGGAGCTGGGGATGGTGGAGGGCTAGAGAGGGCAGTTACTATGCTTGCTGCTCTGACCACACCCTGGTTCTGCCTATAAGCTAAGAGGAGGGTCTCAGCCCTGTAAATACTTTTCAATTATTTATTAGTTTTCCTTTACATTTAATTTTATATATTACTGTGTGTGCGTGCGTGCGAATGTGTGAGGTTACAGACTCGCATATGCCTGCGTGGAGGTGTACGTGAAGGTCAGAGGACAAATCACTCCTTCCAGTGGGTTCTGGGGCCTGAACTCAGATCATTAATTAGCCTTGCATGACATCTCAATTCCCTTTCCTGATGCTGTGGTAAAATACACCAACAAAATGACTTAGGGGAGGAAGGATTTCTTTGGCCCACAGTTTCTGGCTATAGTCCACTATTGCAGGGAAGTCACATTGATAGGGTCGTAGAGCTCGAGAAAACTGGTCACATTCTGTCCACAGGTAAGCACAGGGAGCAAGGGGATGCATCCATGCGAGTCATTCCTCCAGCCTCTGCAATCTGGATTCCCTTACTAAGGGAAAGGTGCCACCCACCATGTGCAAGTCTGCAAGTCTCCCTACGTCAGTTAGCATACTCAGGATTATATCCCACAGAGAATCTCAGCTGCCCTTCTTCCAAGTGATTCTAGGTTGTGCCAAACAGACAGTACTAACCAGAATGTGTGGCATGTGCTCTTACCCTCTGAGTTATCTCACCAACCCTCATCTATTTCTATTTTTTTTTTTTGAACCAGGTTTTCACACAGTCCGGGCTGGCCTTGAACTCATTATGTAGCTGAGTCTAACTATGATTATCCTGTTTCCACTTTCTGAGTGCTAGAATTACAGGCATGAGCCACCATGCCCAACATGTCCCGTAACATTAGTGTAAGGTTTCATAAGTCAGTATTATGCTTCTGTGTAGATAGATTTTTCTTTGGACCTTCAGCTCACAAAAAGCAATATGGAGGTTTATTATTAATTATGAAAGTTCGGCCCATAGCTTAGGCTTGCCCCACTAGCACTTCTAACTTAGATTAACCCATTTATATTGATCTATATTTTGCCTTGTGGTTTTTTTTTACTTCTCTTCCATCTTGCACTTCCTATTTTTTCTCTATATCTTCTGGTGTCTCGTCTATGCCTAGATTTATCTCTTATTCTCTCTTTTTCTGGCCAGAAGACCCACCTAACTTCTTCATGACTAGCTATTGGCCATTCAGCTCCTTATTAAACTAATCAGAAGGTTCTTGGCAAAGCCACATCTTTACAATGTACAAAAAGATTAGTCTACAATACTTCTGGACTAGGATTAAGGTTTGAAAGGTGTGGTGGTTTGAATAAAAATGTCCCCCACAACTCATATATTTGAATGCTTAGTCATTAGGATGTGGCACTACTTGAGAAGGATTGGGTGTGGCCTTGTTGGAGTAGGTGTGTCCTTATTAGAGGAAGTGTATGACAGGTGGGTTTTGAGGTTTCAAAAGCCCAAGCCAGACTTGGGAGGCAGAGGCAGGCGGATCTCTGTGAGTTCGAGCCCAGCCTGGTCTACAGAGCTAGTTCCAGGACAGGCTCCAAAGCCACAGAGAAACCCTGTCTCGAAAAAAAAAAAAAGCCCAAGCCAGGCCTCGTGGTTCTCTTTTCCTGCTGCTTGTGGATCTAGATGCAGAACTCTGTTATTTCTCTAGCACCATGTCTGTCTGTGTGTCTCTATGCTCCTCACTGTGATGACAATGGATTAAACCTTTCAAACTGTAAGCCAGTCCCAATTAAATGCTTTCTCTTGTAATAGTTGCTGTGGTCATGGTGTCTGTTTACAGTGATAGAACACTGACTGAGACAGAGGACAACACTGATTCTATCTAAGTATCCTGTGCATGAACTAAAGTTCATGGCACAGTCCTGTAGGTAGTTTCCTTCCTACCTCGTCATGGTGCCCACAGAAGTAATGCAGTTGAGGAGCTGTGGCTGGCATTAAGTCCCTGACAGGAACAATCCTAAGGGAAGGAGGAGGAATTATTTCTGCCAAGAGTTTCGGGAGGTTGAGTACATGGCCATAGGACTTGGGTAGACATCTTGGCTGTGGGAGATCTGCGTGTCACCAGCAGCCAGAAAACTCACAACTGGCTCTATCCTCTCTTCCCTTTTATTCAGTTTGGGATCTGGGGAATGCCATCCACATGTAGTGTGGATCTCTATGTCCTAATGAATTCTCTCTGGAAGT
The DNA here is from genome assembly GCA_963919715.1 of Microtus obscurus. Classification (NCBI taxonomy): domain Eukaryota; kingdom Metazoa; phylum Chordata; class Mammalia; order Rodentia; family Cricetidae; genus Microtus; species Microtus obscurus. The sequence continues at coordinate 30,879 of CAWTZC010001278.1, forward strand.
TCTCTTACATTTATTCCTAGAGATATGCTCAGTATTCTCCTCAGTAATTATAAATACAGCCATGTTGACAATGAAGACTAACCATCACAGTGGATTTAGAGAAGTTGTATTAAATAGCTAGGTGATCTTGAACAGCTCAGTTGCCTCCTCTTTGTTTCATCACCAAACGAGAACATTGCTGTCTGGATGAGACGTGTCCTCCTTAGGCTCATGTGTTTGAATACG
>CAWTZC010001279.1:0-105953 GCA_963919715.1 Microtus obscurus
TGGGAAGTACCCTACAACAGATGGGCACAGGCGATCGCTTCCTAGGTATAACCCCAGCAGCACAGTCATTAAGGGCAACATTGAATAAATGGGACCTACTGAAACTGAGAAGCTTCTGTAAAGCAAAAGACACTGTCACTAAGACAAAAAGGGAACCCACTGACTGGGAGAAGATCTTCACCAACCCCGTAACAGACAAAAGTCTGATCTCCAAAATATATAAAGAACTCAAGAAACTAGACTTTAAAATGCTAATTAACCCAATTAAAAAATGGGGCACTGATCTGAAGAGAGAATTCTCAACAGAAGAAGTTCAAATGGCCAAAAGGCACTTAAGGTCATGCTCAGCCTCCTTAGCGATCAGGGAAATGCAAATCAAAACAACATTGAGATATCACCTTACACCTGTCAGAATGGCTAAAATCAAAAACACTAATGATAGCCTTTGCTGGAGAGGCTGTGGAGAAAGGGGTACCCTCATCCATTGCTGGTGGGAATGCAAACTTGTGCAACCACTTTGGAAAGCAGTGTGGCGGTTTCTCAGGAAATTTGGGATCAACCTACCCATGGACCCAGCAATGCCACTCTTGGGAATATACCCACGAGATGCCCGATCATATGACAAGGATATTTGTTCAACTATGTTCATAGCAGCATTATTTGTAATAGCCGGAACCTGGAAACAACCTAGATGCCCTTCAATGGAAGAATGGATGAAGAAAGTATGGAATATATATACATTAGAATACTACTCAGCGGTAAAAAACAATGACTTCGCGAATTTTGCATGCAAATGGATGGAAATAGAAAACACTATCCTGAGTGAGGTAACCCAGACCCAAAAGGATGAACATGGGATGTACTCACTCATAATTGGTTTCTAGAGATAAATAAAGGTCAGTGAGTCTATAATTTGATATCCTAAAGAAACTAAATAAGAAGGTGAACCGAAAGAAAAACATATAGCTATCCTCCTGGTTATGGGAAGTAGACCAGATTGCTGGGCAAAAATTTGGGATCTTGGGGGGGTGGTGGGAGGGGGGGTGGGGGGGAGAAGGGGAGAGAAATGTGAGAGGGGGAGGATGGGGGGGAACCTGGGGAAACGGGATGTTTGGGATAAAGGAAGGTTGGTTAGGGGAGCAGAGAAGCACACATCTTAATTAAGGGAGCCATCTTAGAATAGAAAAATAAAATAAAATAAAAAAAAAACAGTTTCCAATAGAGAGAGCTTAAAGCTGCCTAACAGGTACTCAAACAGGTAAAATATAAATCAACAGGTAAAGTATACAATAATCAACAAATACAGTATATTAATTATAATGCAGCTATGGCAAGTGTGCATATTAAATATAAAACTTATTCTACAACATTTTTATGAAAAAATGCTGTTTATGGCAAAATCTTCTCAAGTTTTGCCAATTAAGATATTAAACTCTTAATTTAAACCAGTAGCCTGTCTGGTACAAAAGGGCAGGATAAAAGCTAAAAAATGGCTTGATCCCCAGATGATTATTGCTACAATTCACACAAATGTATTTTGCTAATGTTATAGCAAAAAAAATCCCTTAAAGGATTTTATGCTAAATTTTACAAATGACTCTTCCAATGGAGGAACTGCATATATGGCTAATAATAATAAAAAAAATATTATGGAGCATAATAAGGCTCCTTGTAAGCAGCTTATGAAACTTGCAAGTAGATCCAGATGCAAACAGATCTGACATGATAACACCAAGCTGACCTTTGCTAGGGCAAGGTGGAAAAGCCCTTGCAATGCATTATGAAAAAACCCGACCTATATATATTTGGGGTCGAGGATATGTTTATGCTTTTTTCACAGAAAGAAAATAAAAGCTGGGCCTGATGTCGAGGCTGCGCTGCGGACACAGAGGAGTTCCTGAGGCGATTGCAGAGAGGTCCTTAGTCTGGCTTTTCCTGCCCTCAAGGAGAGGAGTCCCTGATAACAGAACCTGCTGCTCCACTCTACAGGGTGTCAATTCTGCCTCCTGAGTCCAGGGAGACCCGGCTGAGATAATGCCAGGATGTGCTTCAGATAGCTGAATCCAGCTCACCTCACCCAGGAATCCCACCGGCCCTGAAGCACAAGTGCTAAACTGCTTCTGCAGCTTGAACTCTGGTCTGCTTTGGAGCTGAGATGCAGACTGGACATCAGACTGTTTTAATCTTTGGGACACAGAACTCATTTTAATTAAAATACTAACCTCTTCACTTAAGAAGGGGAAAGATTGGGGTTCCTGTGACTGTTGCTCAGAGTCTGGAAATGGTGGTATTTGACAACAATGTATGTCATTGTACTCTTACTGAAATTGATCTAATGATATTTGTAACTGCTTATAGATGTTGGGAAAGGTTTGACACATGCTGTAAAGTGTTTGGGTTTAATGCATATGTTAAGAATTTTAGATTTTGATCCCTTTTTCACCTCCCTAATTGATGACAGGCAAGCACACGTAACTTTTTGTGGAGTAGGCATTTAGGAAGGAGGACATACCATGGGCCAGACTAAAAGGTGAATACTGGGTTTGGAAGGTGCCCCTTTCTTCTTGTCTGGAGATGGAGTTATTGGTGCCAAAATTATATCATATCTTTTGTTTAAGGAGCACCTCACAGATTTTTCATTAATGATAGATACAGGGGCCCAATGACGGGAGTTAGTGTGGATCCTCACCTAAATTTCAAACCATACAGAGGCCGTACAGGCCGGCTCAACATGGCATGGTTTTTAGGTACGAGGGCGCTCTCCACATAGCCTAAGACAGGGTGCCCTGTGATCTGCTTACTTTAATCCTCCTAGATACCTTTTATTTGAGAAGCTCCAAGAAACTAATGCTACTCATAAGGCACCCCTCTGTTCCCAGGAGAGGTTAATTGCTTCACCAGTCGAGAGGAGGGTCTCTCCTTGTCCCAGTCCCCTCTCCTTTAGATCTGACACCATGGTTGACTCTGTCTTGGTGCCCTCCACCTATAACTACTTGCCTTTATATAAGAAAGGAGGAATATGTTGGGAGCCGTTTCCCCCCCTAAAGATTGTTACAGAAACCATCACCTTGGGGAGCCTGCAGGGAACCCCAAACCCATAATTATGTTAAGAATAGTCCTATTGGCAAAACCTGCCCCACACCCAATTAGCTATTCGCTAATTGCTAATCGAACCTAATCTGATAGCGGAACTGCCTTAAATTCCAGCTATCCAGGGAACTAGGTGTGGCAACTCCTGACTTCTTGGCCTACCTGACCGGATGTAGGTTACGTGACTGGGACCACACGGCCAGATTCCATGCTCCTGTGCCCTACTCCCCAAGCCCTCATTCAGGGGGTATATAAGTCGTTACCCTGTCCCTAATAAACAGAGGCTTTGACTAAAAAAAAAAAAAAAGAAAAAAGAAAAAAAAAGGTTAACAACTGAACTATCACTTATACCAGTTAGGAGAGAGACAATCAGTTTTCTACGATGAGCGACACTGAGCATGTCAACTAATTCTGGGCAAGCCTCATGTTCAGGAGTAATTGACCAACAACATATAGTTGGACTCCACAGGATTTTGTCTGTGCTTTATTTGGTTACAAGTTGGGCTTTTTGATTGTTTTCAATCTTTTTTTCTTTCTTTTCTTGGTATGACTTTCTTGTTTCTAAGTTTTGGAAGATTTTATTGTTGTACAGGATTTTTGCTTCTTGTTAAAGAAAGAACTTAAAGTTGGGTGGGTAGGGATGGGGAAAAGATCTGAAGGGACTTGAGGGAGAGGAAGAATATGATCAAAGTGTATTTGAATTTGAAAAATGTTTTAAATAATGGAAAACATAATAAATTTAAAAAAAAAAGACCATTCAGATCCTTGCTTGACTGCTAGGAAAAGAGGTGCTATGTTCTGAAAGCAGGTACCTAGGTGGGCGGGTCCAGAGCCGGGGGCGTGTCCACAGCCGTGGGGGCGGGGTAGTCAGTGGCTAGGTGACTCTGGCGCGTGCGCAGAAGCCTGGAGCAGGCTGGTACTCTCGTGGGTCTCTGGCCGAGGCCGGGTAGCAGCGTTCACCCGCGCTCTCTGGGTCCCTAGCTTTGCTCGGGTCAGGCTCCGGGATCCACGATGAACCGGTGCGCCGAGGCGGCCGCGGTGGCGGCCACGGTGCCGGGCTCAGGCGTCGGGGACGCGGGGCTGCGGCCACCCATGGTGCCCCGCCAAGCGTCTTTTTTCCAGCCGCCAGTGCCCAACCCCTTCGTTCAGCAGACGCGGATCAGTGCTGCCCGACGGCTGCAGGTAGAGGCGCAGTGCGAATGGAGGCGGAGGGGATGTGGTCGGACGGAGGAGGCTGGGGAGGAGTCGTGCATCCAAGAGAGGAGGCACCTGAGGGCGTCTGGTCGGAGAGGGCATCGGGTCTGAGGGGGAAGGTGTCCAAGAGGATCGCAGGTCTGAGGGAATATGAGGGGGATCGTGGGTCTGACGGAGAAGGCGTCTAAGAGGATTGCGAATCTGAAGCTGGAGACGTCCGGGGAGATCAGAGGTCTGCCTCTGAGGGGTCAGTGTGTCTGGCTCAGAATTTCTCGGAGGAATTGAAACTCCGATGGGGTAGGCATCTGAGGAGACAGTGAGTCTGAAGGCGGAGGCTGACTGAGGTGTGGAGTCTGGTACGAGAAAGCATCTGAGGAAGAAAGAGCTGTGGTACTGACTGGGAAGGGTCATGAGGGGGCAGACAGGAGGATGTGAGAACTGGGGACACTGGGGAATGGGATGACCCGAGAGACGTGAAGGCAAGAAGGCGCAGATGTCAGCAAGGAAGAACCCATATCGGGGACTATTCTTTGCCTGAGAAGGGATGGATGGGACAGGAATTTTTGTATCGAATTTGTGGAAGCACAGATGATCGAAAACTACCAGCTCTCAGCGTTCTCTTTTTATGCCCTTTGTAAAAAGGGGAGTCCGTCTGTACGGGTAGAGTAAGCGAGGAGGCTGAGAACCTGCAAGGCGGCATATTTAAATCTCTGTATTGTACCTTGAGTAGATTATTAATTTAAAAAAAAATCTCTATCCTTGGAAACACAGGTAAGGCTGTAGTGGTTTAACCAAGCAGGGACAACCGAGCTGTAATTAGGGATGCAAAGCAAAGAGATAACTGGCAGACCCATGAAGGTCTTTTTTTTTTGGTTTTTGGAGACAGGGTTTCTCTGTGGTTTTGGAGCCTGTCCTGGAACTAGCTCTTGTAGACCAGGCTGGTCTCGAACTCACAGAGATCCACCAGCCTCTGCCCCCCAAGTGCTGGGATTAAAGGCGTGCGCCACCACCGCCCGGCTCCATGAAGGTCTTAAAGAGTTTTTTTTTTTTTTTTGAATCAGTCTTCACTCAGCACCTTTTCTAGATTCAAAGGTGACAGGAGAGGTAGCCACTGTTGAAAATGGCCACCACAAAGGAAGTTGTCTTTATCTTGCAAAGGACAGCTTTTACCATTAGTTCACTTTTTTGACTTCCTCTGTGGTGAGGATAGTGATTGGAGAACAAGATAGAGGATGCAAACATTGACCCTTCCCTGCCCATCTCATAATTTTTGTTATGTTGGATTGAAGTGATGGCTCTTTTTGTATTGTTTTTGTATACAGCTCTAAGACTAGTGACCTCTCTAGAGGGGACCTGTGAAGCACTGAGCTAAGTGTCCAGTGGGCTGAAGTGGTAGTGGTTAGAATAATGATAGTTGGGGGGGGGGATGAGAGGAAGAGAAAGATAAAGGATGCGGAGAAAGTAAGTTTCCAAAGTTCCTCTTTATGCCTTGGATCATCTGCAACACTTGCAAGCACATTGCCATCCTTTATAATAAACTTCAGACCCATAAGTTCTATTTAAATGAAAATGTACCTCTCTCTTTGGGTGCAGAGTTTGGAGGGAGGCGCAGAGCGGCATATTTAAATCTCTGTATTGTACCTTGAGTAGATTATTAGTTTTTAAAAATCTTCTAAGAGCGCTCTTTTAAGAACTCCAGTAGAACCACATATAATGCAAAGAGCACTGGTCACTTGTTAGTTCTGTAAATTTGGCCTAGTTACTTACCTCCCCTGTCTATTACATTCTCTCATCTATTATAATGAAACAACAAATTAAATGAAGTAATATGTGGCATAATGTAGTTTGGTTTGCTAATTTTTTTTCCTGTTTTTCAAGACAGGGTTTCTCTGTAGCTTTGGAGCCTGTCCTGGAACTCGTTCTGTAGACCAGGCTGGCTTCGAACTCACAGAGATCCACCTGCTTCTCCCTCCCTAGTGCTGGGATTAAAGGCATGCACCACCACTGCCTGTCTGGTTTGCTGATCTTAATACTGGCAATTCTGCTGTGTGTCTGTAATTGTATCCTATACTTGAAATTTGCTGCATGGATTAAATTGTTGTGGTATAGTCAAAACATTCTCTCTTCCTTCCTTTCTCCATAATATCAGTGCTTCAGTAACATGAATAGCATGGATAAAGGAAAAATTTGAATAGGCATAGATAAAGTTGAATGTGTATTCTATCTAGTTAAAATGCAGATTTGCTATCACTTAGGTAAAACAATATACTTGGTTCAGGCTAAATTTAATATTGAATTATGATTGGCGACTTCCTAAAGATTATTGTCACTTGGGCATTTCATTATAGGGTTTATAGTTTAAATTTGCCCCTTCCTTATTTATGTATTTTAAAAAATAATTTATTTTTATTTTATGTGCACTGGTGTTTTGCCTGCATTATGCCTGTGGGAAGGTATTGGATCTCCTGGAACTGGAGTTATAGACAGTTATAAGTTGCCATGTGAGTGCTGGAATTGAGCCCTAGTCCTCTGGAAGAGCAGTCAAATACGCTTAACCGTTGAGCCATCTCTCTAGCCCCTAGTTATGTATTTTTAAAAACTATTTAAGGGTCTTTTGCTACTTTGGAGTTTGGAAAAAAGTAGCCTAATTGTTATTGCTGCAACAGAATTTAGAATTAAAATGATTAGTTAAAATTATGGGGTTATTTGCTCATATCAAAAATATTTGTTTGCTGCCTATAATATAGTACAGATCTTTGAACATATAGAGGCCAACAGAAAAGATCCTGTGCGCATGCTCTGGAGAGGTCCCAGGACACCCTAAGATCTCATCTCTGACTGACGTGGGGGATCTGTATAAGCAGGCATCAGCCTAAGTTTTGAGCTACCACTTGTACTGACACATGTATGTACAGCAAAAACTCGGCCAGTACTGGGAGATTTGTTAGTTCCTACACTAAAGGAAATTCCTGTATTCATTAACTATTTATCAAATTGATCAGAGGCTTCAGTAGCCACACACGACAAGGAATCTAATACAAAATTAAATTACAGAAGTCCCCGGCTAAACAGATCAATGGGAGAAAGCTGGGTGCAGAAACAAACACATGTCTATGGCCATTGATTTTTCTACAAGAGTGCTGGATCAGCTCAATGGAGAAAGACTTGTCTTTTCAGTAAGTCTGGGATAAACAGATTAACGTGTACAAGAGAATTAAGCTCACGTCATATCATATAAAACAGCCTAAGCTAATAAGAGAACTAAATATGAGAAAATATGAGAGTTATAATGATGAAAGTCTTAAGCGAGAACATAGGTGTAAATATTAATGACCTTGGACTAGTCATTCATTTCTAAAATAGACAATAAGCAAACACATGCACACACAGACACACATGCACATGAGGTGGGGCAGGAGGAATCGATAAATGGTATTGTCAATTAAATGCTGTGTGTTTCAAAATATACAGGAAATTAAAGGATGCAAGGAGATGCCTCAGTGGCTCAAGCCCTTGTCACGTAAGCATGACAACCTGAGTTTGGGTCTCTGGAGCAAGCTGGGCAGGTGTGGTGCCTGTAATCCCATACTAATAAGGCAGAGACAGGATCCCTGGGACAAGCCAGCCAGTTAGATTAGTCTAAAGTAGTGAGCTATGGGTTCAATAAGGGACCTTACCCCAGTAAATAAAGTGGAAAGGGATCTACCATTGACTTTAGGGTTCCCAATGCACCCTACCTCCACTCCACCCTACATGAGCCCACAACAAGCACGGACACCGTATAGACATGTTTAATGAAAGAAAGAAATTAAAGTGATGACCTAGAAGATTTGAGGAAGTACTTTTACATAACATACCTGTTAAGGGTATAGTATCCAAAGTGTGTAAATCACTCCTGGGACTCATTAATAAAAGGCAAGTCAATCTAGAAATCCGTACGATGAGGAGAGGCTGCTGGAGGGATGACTCACTTTGTAAAGGTGTTTGCCGTCACACCTGATAACCCAAGTTCAATCCCATGACGCACATGGTGGAAAGAGGACCGACTCCCACAAGATGTCCTCTGTCCTCCACACACGCACTACATCCCACAAGCTCCCCCACACATACAATATATGCCTATACATACAAAATAGAAGATAGATAAATGAATGAATGAATACAATATAAAAAGAAAACGACTTAGAAATTAAAAGAAAATGAAGATAGTTTTAGAAGGAAAATGGTGAGAGTCTGCTGTAAGAATGGTGTCAGGGCCCACAGTTTTGACTGAAGGTCAGAGAGTTCAGACCTGTTCTTGCCCCTCAAGGACAAACAACAAGACTGACCAAAGGTGTGGCTACTGGCTGCCTCACTCTTCCAAGGCCAGTCAACAGGATGTTTTGATTTAAGGGCGTGGTTGCCAGATGTTTGGAGCTGTAAGGAGGTAATTAAGGTTCCTTGCTCTTTGTTTTGTGGGAGTCTTGTGTCCTCCCTCTTTTGTTTGGGATATATAAGTTTATCACTGAGAGTAATAAACTTGGGGCTTTTTGGCTTTTTTCTTTTGTCTTGTATTTACTGGAAACCACCATACCCCATGCCCCAACTCTATCTGTTGTCTGTTTCTTTCCTCAATCCACACGCCCCTCTGCAATGGTGCTGCCTCAACTTGTGGGCTGAAAATGGGGAACAGAAGTGGAAGCCCCTGACAGGACTGAACATAAGAAATGGTAAAATTGCCAGGCAGTGGTGGCGCACGCCTTTAATCCCAGCACTCGGGAGGCAGAGGCAGGCGGATCTCTGTGAGTTCGAGGCCAGCCTGATCTATAAGAGCCAGTTCCAGGACAGGCTCCAAAGCTACAGAGAAAACTTGTCTCAAAAACTAACAAAAAAAGAAAGAGAGAGAGAGAGAGAGAGAGAGAGAGAGAGAGAGAGAGAGAGAATGGAGCCATGCATGGTGGCACACACATCAATCCTAGTACTCTGGAGGCAGAGGCGGACAGATCTCTTGAGGTGTAGGACAGACAGAGGTATGCAGAGAGACCCTGCCTCAAAAGCAAAACAAAAGAAAAAAAATGAAAAACTGCTTGGGGATTGGGGATGTGTGGCTTACTGGTTCCACACTGTCAAACTGCTTGTGGCCCTGAATTCAGTATTCATTACCAAAAAGAAAAACAAAAAACAAGCTGTGGAGATGGCTCAGCAAAAGTGTCATGCTGCTAAGTCTGGCTATGTAAGTTGGTTTTCTCAGAACCTGGGTGGTAGAAACTGACTCTGAATTCCGCACGTGTGCAGTAGTTTGCATACACATTTGACACACACAGCACACACACAAACGCCCCACACACGTGCTTCATATGCCACACATGCACACACACCATACCACACACATGTGCACCATATACCACACACACACACAAATAAGTAGGTGTGAATTTTGTAAAAGAAAGAGATAAAGAACATTTTTCCAGTTGTAGGAACACACTAAATCATACCAGATCAAAGCACAGATCCACAGGAAAGAATGGAGACTATTGGGAATAATACTTGGAAATTAGTAAATAAAACTCATTTTTCTTCATCTTAATTTAATCAAAGAACTATAAAATATGACATTTAATGCAGACATCTGACGGTATTTTCTCGAGTTTACATATATGTAGATGTGAAGCATCATGAAGAATTCTGAAAGGATGGACTTGCTCTAGTTTGTCTTGCACTGTGTGTGAACTGGTGCAAAACTAATTCTGAGTTGTCGTATACTCAATGTATATACTATCGTCCTCAGAGGAACTGCTGGCCAAAATTACAAGACAGTTTAGCTCAGGAGTCATTCCAGCATTTTAGGTGACACACTGAGCTGGGCTAGTTAACAAACAAACAAACGAAAATTCCACTTTGAGGATACCAATACTCATTTCTTAGTAACTGATAGAAAAAACAGAGCAGAGATGATTATTAAAGTCTGAGAGCTGAAGAACAATAGTGAACACCTTTCCTAAAGGAACATTTGTAGGGTACTGTCTCCTGCAGCTGTAGGATACTGAGAACTTTCCAAAACACACCAACTGTTGGCAGGAAAGAAGTCTTGAAAATATCAAAGGATTGACATATTACCGAATATGTTCCCTGACTGTACCAAACTATATTAGAGATCAAAAACTGACTGGGTGTGGTGGTGCACATATTTAATGCCAGCATTCAGGAGGCAGAGGCAGGCAGAACTCTGTGAGCGCAAGGCTAGCTGGTCTATATGGCAAGTTCAAAGGCTGCCAGGCTACTTAGGAGATCCTGTCTCGATGAATGAATGAATGACCCATATGTTTGAAAAAAATCCCCATACATTTAAAAACCAATTTTGTATTTACATCAAACAATTGCAAAATAAAATGAGATAATCCTATATGTAATAACAGCAAGAAGAATATTTAGAAGTATACTTAGTTAAAACCATGTCTGGTCGTTATACTGGAAACAACAAAAGAGTGCTTTGAGAAATTGAGACATGTCAATGTAGCATATTTATGAATTGGAAAACCCAATATTATTAGTATGACAAGTCCTTTCAGATTATCACCAAATTCATTGCAATTTCGATAAAATGTGTATGTATGTGTGTCGAATGAGGAATTCTAAACTTCTATGAAAATTTGAGAATCTAGAAATATCTTCAAATAAGGTGAAGAAGAAAAACATAGAGATCACACACCACCCCTTGAACTGAAGTCATACTTGAAAACTGCAGCAACTAAGAAAACTAGAATAGTGTGGACATTTTTGTAAGTTATTTGATGATGTTTAGGTTCTCATTGAGGACAATACAGACAGAAAACAGATGGCCCTGTTTGGATCATGTAATTAACTTATAGAAAAAAAAGGGTTATGATACATAATGACTGTTCACCTAAAAGGCAGGATGGTGTAAGGATTAGAAGCAAAGGTTTTAAATATAAATTTGGTCCCACTTCTGTTGATATTAACATGATTTTATTGTGATTTAGTTTATCCATGGCATTCTTTTCATGTAAAGCAATTTAAGATCTTAAGAACTAAATGGATCACTATGTCATATACCTGACACACAGTATACACTTACATATGATTTACTGGTCTTATTCATGTACTCTTTATTCTTATTTACCTTTTTATTTTTATTCCATTCTCCAGTTCCTTATTGCTTAGTTACATGGCACTGGCAGGCATGGGAAGCGGAACAATCCGTCATTCACTAATGCTTTTATTCTTACTCTTCTTCCTGTGTAGCTTTTGGGAAACAGTATAACTATCTTACCTTGCTAGCATCTGCTTACTTTGTGTTTAGCTATGCTGGGACCAACTGCGGGAGCTATGCATGCTAGGCAAGCACTTTCTCACTGAGGCATTGAGCTCCAGCTCCCTTCTCTTCCTAGCTTTAGGCAGCCTTGAACTCACTCTTCGTGCCTCAGCCTCTCCAGTAGCTAGAGCCAAAGGCTTTTGCAGGACTCTTCAGGATACCACTCCTCCAGGAAGCTTGTTCTGGCTCCTAAGTCACGCCACTTCTTCTTTTCTACCAGCATCCTCCATCCCCTCTCGTAGACATCCAGATCAGAATCCCATGGTTCTCCTCACTGCTTCTTTTGCCCTTTGTATTATTGTTGTTTTGTTTTTTGAGATGGGAATCACATAATGTAGCCCTGCTGACCTGGAATTCACTATGTAGACCAGGCTGGCCTTTAACTCATATAGATCCCATAGAAATCTGCCTGCCTCTACCTGGAAAATGCTGGGATTAACATACTACAATGCCCAGCAAGAAGTAGCCCATTGAGATCAAATGTCATGTCGGTGTGTGTGTGTGTGTGTGTGTGTGTGTGTGATACAAGACAACATTTAATTTCTCTTGAGTATATGCATGAAGCCAAAACCTTCCTATTGTGCTTTTGTGTTTGGTAGTGATACATTTAAATAACATCCATTTATCTTTTTTTTTTTGTCAACTTTGATTTGCAGATTTTTCTTCTTGGAATTATTCTGCTTCCAGTCCGTGTAATATTGGTTGCATTAATTTTGTTCCTGGCATGGCCATTTGCTGCAATTGCAACAGCATGCTGCCCTGAAAAGTTGACCCATCCGATCAGTGGTTGGAGGAGGTAAGAGATAATTATATCCAAATATTACACAAGTCAAAAATTTAAGTTTTGATTATACTTTCTTCAGTGACTATTGGGTTATTCTTTCTTCAGTAGCTTGCTGCTTCTCAGTTTTCATAGTTTATATTTGACCTTGATTTTTTTCAGAAATTATCACATAGGCACATTCTGATAATATTCAGTTCAAGGTATAATTTCTTTTCTTTTTGAGACAGGGTTTCTCTGTGGCTTTGGAGCCTGTCCTGGAGCTAGCTCTTGTAGACCAGGCTAGCCTTGAACTCACGGAAGTATAATTTCTCAATGTTAAAATATTTTGTTTTCTGAATTATTGTGAAGGATATGCACCTTTGGTTGTGAAAGAGTCCCTGTGTTGTGTTTTTACATGGAATGAATGTCTCCAGTCACTTCATGTACTAGCATCTTTGTTGGCAGCCAATGGGAAGTGACTGTATCCTGAGGGCTGTGCCCTCATTAAAGGATTAACCTCTTGATGGATCAAAATATGGCGGCATGATTTGGAGGTACTGAAAATCTGGAAGGGCCTAGCCTAGTTGGAGTAATTAGGTTACTAGGAGTGTGTCCTGGGGAAGGAGGAGATAGCCCCTTTCTATATTTGCTTTCTGTGTTTCCAGTCTACTGTTTGGTGAGTAGCATCTGCCATATTCTCTCACTGTGAAGCCCCATCTCACCATGTCCCCGGAACACAACTGGTGACTGTAAACCAAAACCTCTAAAGCCATGAGCTAAAAGATAAATCTTTCTTCCTTCCTAGCTGCTTGCTTTGGGCCTTGTGACAGACCGATGCAGTCTGACTCATATAGTCTGTTGTATTCTTTGGAACATTATAGCTATAAAATACTTGGCTTTCTTTTGTATTTCCAAATTTTCACATTTACTTTTGTTCCTTCGAGGTAACAACAATGTACCTTCTGCAGTAATACAGTTAAGTGGATTGATTATATTATTCTTTATTAATTATGTTAGTGGTTAATATTAACTTTAATTACCACTCAGCCTAGCATTTTTCAAATGTTAGCACTAAGGCGAATGGAACTGCTTTTCTAGAATTTCTAGAGTTATCTAGTTAGGATGGTTCTAGACAGCAGCCTGGGCAAGAATAAGTAGAATATACTGGTGGAAGCCATTACTGTTTGGCAGGATCGGGTTATCACCATCTGTACCTATTGCACATGGCCCTGCTTCCTGTGCACGCCATGGATTCCAGTAGGTTGCAACTCCATGCATTTATTTTAGGACACTCATGAACTCCTGAAACTGTGCACGGTGTTGGTTTGCTCGCTTGTGGTTTCCAGATGCAAGGATGTGTTGTTCGTTTATGCAGATCTCAAATGCGGTTATGCCCTCCAGAATGACTGAGAACTACTGCTCTACAGCTTTTAACAAAAGTGTGCTGTTTGCTGTTTGGTTCTTGTCCCAGGGAACAAATGCGAATATGGAAAACAAGGCTGGTTTGATGTGGAAATGAATGCAGTGTGGGCAGCGCCCCAGAGAAAACTCAGTCCCTGCACATCGTCTTTCTTTGTTTAATAGCTCGAGGATGCACAGCATAAAGCAACGCTTCATGGGCTGCTTTCCATGATTCACTCTGCTTTCAGATTCTTTCTTTGGTTTTAGAGTCGCTGGCTCACAAAAATGTAGGGCGAGGGAAGGAATAGTTTAAGAATCTAGAAAAAAACTTAGAAAAGTGTTCTTTTCAATATTTTATTGATTTTGCTTTAGAAAACTGGTACTTTTGTCAGCTAAATCAGCATCTCTGTTTCCTCTCATGCAAATAATTTTGAAGTTATTATGCGGCCCAAGACTTTTAGGTATTAAATTTTTTCTTAATTGTGCGTGCACATACTTGCATTTGTGTATGTGCCACAGCACGTATGTGGGTGTCAGAGGACATTTGGGACATTCATCTTTCCCCTTGTTTGCGGTTTACTGTCATTTCTCTGTGGTGAGAGCATAGTCCATGCTCACTAGCTCGCTGTCTCCACCTCCCGTCCCTCCCTAGATGTGCTCTGATTACAGATGCACCCTGCTGTAGCTCTGGCTTCTAAGTGGGTTCTGGAGCTCCAACTCAGATCATCAGGTTTACATGGCTCTTTCCCCCTGTGCATTTTAAAATACATGTAAATAGGAGTCATTAAGGGTCTGACTTCTTGAAACATGCTTCTTAGAAGCTGTACCGCTATAGCATGTCAAGCACAGCAGAGTTCTTTCTGTATGAGTAGAGTGCTCGCCTCTAGGCTAAAGGTAGAGGTTGTCACTTACCTGTGCCCTCTGGAAAGCACTGTGCTTTAGTGGGCCTCACTTCTTGGGAGGTCAGCACCGCAGCAGCTTCCTCCCTGGCTAGTTACTAGAAGACTTTCACTGGCCAAGAAAATTAGAAACTCGGTGTTTCAAGTTCTTTCCAGTACCTAATAGGTGCTATATAGTCAGCAGTGTGTTCTGCATCTGCAGTTCAGCTGTGGAGCAAAGAGCTCAGAAAAACGATGCATCTCTACTGAACAGTTATATACTGTTTACTTATTAATGGTCCCTAAACAATATTCTATCAGACCTGTTTGCATAGCATTCATATTATCTTAAGTATTATCAACACTCTAGAGGTGTTTGACAGTCTGCAGTACAGTATGGGTAGCATATGCATCATGGCATTATATGAAAGGCTTGCGCATTTGTGGATGTTGCTCTTCGCCAGGCTGTGGAGTCTGTTCTCCACAATTACTAAAGGATGGCTGTGCGCATTTCATTTTACATTCCATGAAAAACCGTATTGTTTTGTTAAGTAGAGATGTGAACAAAGGTCTATTCATGCAGATAGGACACTGATGACAGACCAAAGAGATGGTTCTCCACCCAAGTCTAGCCTAGAGAAGCAGTGAGTTTAATGGGGGATGCTTACTGGAGGGTGGAGGAGAGGTTGCCTATGGGTGGTACAGTTAAGGGAGGAGAGGGCACCACAGAAAAGGTGCAAGCCCCACTTCCACCCCAGCAGTTGCTTTTTGCTTCTGTATCTGGAGGGAAGGATACATAAGTGAGCCCTTAGCGAGCCTGAAGCTTCCATGCACTGCTTTCTGCGTGTCTTGTGAGCACTCTCGCCTCTCCATAAGGGAGTACAGTGGGCCCAGTCTGTGAGGGGCTTGTTGGGATCGTTACAACTGGTCTTTTCTTTTCTTTAGTTTTTCAACACAGGGTTTCTCTGTGTAGCCCTAGCCATCCTGAAACTCAGTTTGTAGGTTTGTAGACCAGGCTGGCCTCGAACTTATGAGATCCGCCTGCCTCTGCCTCCCGAGTGCTGGGATTAAAGGTGAGCACCATCACTCAGTTTACAGCTGTTCTTATTTCAAGACAGTAAGAGCCATGCCACGTCTGGATGCTCCATAACATGTGTTTGCTCATATCCGAGGCGTCCATTCTGTGCTTTGGAGTCTAAATGTATATGAGAATATTTTTTATTCTCTATTTATTTACTTATTTTTACTTTTATTTTATTCTTTTGTATTTTCAAGATAGGGGTTCTCTGTGCCGCTTTGGAGCCTGTCCTGGAACTCAGATTCCCTGTTTATTTAAGCGTATTAATTAAGAGACTGGACCTTACTTGTCTTAAATGTCCAGCATAGCTCTTTGCACAGTGTGGTGATAATCTTTTTTACACTATTTTGTGTGTATATGTGTGTATGCATGTGCACACATGCCACTGCACACATGCAGAGGTCATAGTTGGTTCCTTTCTACTTTGTGGGTTCTATATATTGAACGTAGGTCATCATACTTAGTGGCAAATCAATTTACCTGGTGAACCATCTTGCCAGCTCAGATAATTAATCTTTAATGTTAGTCTATCTTAAAATGTTTTTAAAAAGTAAATAAGGAGGCTTCTGGACTTTCTTGTGTATCTAAGTTCAGTGGAATGCAACAGTGAGTTTATTTATTATTTTATTTATTTTTATATCTTGATGCCTAAAGGCTCTAAGAATTATTCCTAAATTAGTTTAGCATGAGACTTCTTGTTTGGGTAGACAATAGTACATTCATTTTACAGGAGGAATTCATTCCCAAGATGACTGCTTCCTACGGCCAGTACTGATATTGGTGATCTCAGTGTGGGATGTAGTTTGAAGATTCTTTATGATCATTTCAGGCTTAGAGAATAATGGAGTTCTTTATTAGCTATGCATCTTTGGATAAATTGCTTCTCTGTGCCTCAGTTTTCTTAGCCTCAGGATGAGGACATGGCTGTTCTTCCATAGGCCAACACTGTGTAATTGACCTCCCCTTTGTAACTCAGCTTCAGGGAATCTGATACCCTCCTGGCTTCCCTGGGCGTCCATATGTCTGTGACATACACAGATAAAGCTACATATAAATAAGATTAAATTTGAATAATGAGGTTAATGGGGCTGGCAAGATGGCTCAGAAGGTAAAGATGCTTGCTGCCAAGCCTGATAACCGGAGTTAGAGTAAAGCAAAGCCAAACACGTCTTCTCTACCACTGTTTTCAAAGGAAGATTGCTCATCCAGCTTTGAAGTTTCTGGGCCGTGCCTTGTTCTTCTCGATGGGGTTTATGGTGACTGTGAAGGGGAAGATCGCGAGCCCCTCGGAAGCCCCCATTTTTGTTGTCGCCCCTCATTCAACGTTCTTCGATGGAATTGCCTGCGTTGTAGCTGGGCTGCCTTCTCTGGTGTCACGCAATGAGAACGCACAGACCCCTCTGGTTGGCAGTAAGTACCCGTAGGGTAACAGCTTAGATCTTATCTTGTGCGCAGTTTACGTAGAAGAGAATCGTGTATCATCATTTTCTGTATACTTACTTGCTTTCATTCCTGAGTATTCAACCCCTGATCTTGTACATGCAAGTCAAGTAATCTAATACGGAGCAAAATTCCCAACCAGTTGAAAATAAAACTTTAAAAGACTTTAAATGTATTTTCTTTTATTTAAATGAGCTACTCTATGTAAAGAAAAAAATTAGATATGTCCCCTAATCTTTTGACGTTTAGGGAACTTGTACTTTCACAATGCTGCCATATCTTTGTGTTCCTACGTGTCATAAGGAAAGTCAGATTTCGGACACTAAACATGCTTATTTATTTTTTTTAAAAGAATCTGAAAAATACAGGTCGCATGCTATTTCACAAACCTCTCTTCATGGCATTAGGCTGATGAATGTGCTACATCTTTTTTCTTCCAGCTCTGTTTTCTAAATCATTGTGCCCCTATAGCTCCCCGAGGGACATTTGTGTAACTCCTTGAAAATTATGGTGTGGGACAATAAGTGCTTCCTGCCATAAAAAATAATGAAGCGCGTGAAATGTTTTTCCTGCCAGATGCTGCTATCTCTCCCTGAGGAATCAGTCTCCAAGTAACTGCTCCCGCTTGTCCCAAGGTTACCACAAGCACCGAGCGCTGAGCGAGGGGGTGTGAAAGCTGCGGGATGTTGTCTTAGTGTTCCCTGGGAAGAACAGTAGTCCTTGTAGCTTTGTCATTGAGTGGGGACACTTCTTTTTCTTCAGCGTGCAACTACCGTGCTTTCTGCACTGTGGCTTTTTCCTAAACGTTTCCCTTGCAGATCACTTCACGTTTACTTAGCATGTGATGGGAAGAGATCTCTTCAGAGGGATTTCAGTAAAAATCAGTCATAATTGCCCTCTGCTCACGCACACTGTCGATTCATACTACAAGCGTTTTAAGGTCCTCCTAAAATCAAACGTGAAAGTTTGAAGCTTAGTCGCACAGTTTAACATCCACTAAGAGAAAAGACTCTTAGGAAACAAAAATTGTTTTTCCTCCCCTTCTACGCCCCCATCCCTTCTGCTAACTTCTGTAAAATCAATGAAGAAATACCCATCTCTGCATTTGAGATTAGGATCTAACTAGGCAACTTGGAATTCGGTTTGAAAAGTATCATTCTTTTAGATTTGCTAACAATTTCATTTTCTGTAAACAGATTCTTTCAGCGAACCCGGTGTTAATGCCATGGTGGCTTAAGAAAAATGACTGGGTTATGACTTTGTTTTCAAGGACTGTTACGGGCTGTGCAGCCAGTTTTGGTGTCCCGTGTTGACCCAGATTCCCGAAAAAACACAATAAATGAAATCAGAAAGCGGGCGACATCTGGAGGGGAGTGGCCCCAGGTAAGATGCAGGAGTCATTCATCTACGTGGAGAGCTTTTGTGTGTCTGTAGACTTACTCATTTGGGTTCACAGAGAGCGAGATGTCACACCACGTGTCCACAGCACAATAGATGCAGAATAAACAAACCAGTCAGTGTGAAGACCCCTCCCCCAGCACGTACCATTCCCTTTTAGTTGCCAGATATTTGCTTTGTGTTATAACAAATGATTCTCTGAATTTAATTCCTGTTAAATAAAATAAATGTTTTCTGTAATTTAATTCACTTGACGAAAAATATCCTAAGTGTGCCACATCTCTTCTGAATTATGTTTAAGTGGAGCCTTCCATTCAAGGGCACGTGAAACTAGCCTGTAAACCTATCAGACCTCACCAACTCCCACCCCTTCCCTGGGAGACCCTTGCAGGTCAGTACTGCATAGAGCAGGGATGATTGTGACAAACACCTGTGTGTGTGTCTTTGTCCAGATGAAAGTACGTGATCTCTAGTGGACAGTGCTACAGCGGTCAGCCCACCTATGGTAACACATAGACGTTAAGCGCGTGATCTCTAGTGGACAGTGTGCTACAGTGGTCGGTCCACCCATGGTAACATGGAGACATTCAAGTGCACCCACCCCGGAGGCTTTAGAAACCAAGGCAACAGAGGTAGAGCTTAAAAACAAGTGAGGTAGCATTTGGGAAAGTTAGACTTTCTCTTTGGCTCCAAGAACTAGGTCTAAGATTAGTAGGCCAGAGATAACAAGAAGATAGATTTCAGCTCATTTTTTTTCTCATTTTGCAGAACTTTTTCCCCGTCCGGGGATAAAAATGGCCTGATTTGCAATCCTTGTCAGGTCCTGAGTCACAGCCACTTGGTGAGGGGAGGAGACTGGTGGAAATAATTTAAACATTAGAGCCACAAGGCTATTTTGACTGTTCTGTCTTCCCTGAGATTTTGACTTGCTTTGTTAACATTCCTTGTTAGTAAGCTATGTGTGGATTTATGCCAAGTAAAACTGTTGGCCATTGTGTCTGCTTGTCACAGGAAACCCATTTTATAAATCAGGGGATGGAATTCTGCCCACTCATTATTTTTTAGTTTGTAGTTTGAGCCAATGTTTTCTCTCTCTAATTACTGTAGATCATATATCACTAACTGCTTTGAGTACGGGGATTTGATTTGGTTTTATATACTTAGCAGCTAACTCATGACTAAATTTTAAAAGCCTCAGAAAACCAATCTGTGTCTTAACTAATGGAGAAGAAGCTCACAGTGCTTGTATGTCTTTCACAGAGAAAGCGTCAAGTAGCACATTAACAGCTAAAATGCCTCCTCAGGACAGGCAGAGCAAGCTATGACGTCTGTCCCGCACGGTAGCCAAGGCAGCTGAGCAGAAGGCGTGTCGCAGGCGTTTCCTCCTTTGTTCTCAAGGCCTCCCCGAAATATAGACTGGGAATAAATAGCATTTAATGAGAAAACTAAAACACAAAGATTTCTTTAGGTTAAGGATATAACTTTGCTGTATGTCTTCTTTTAAATTTATTCAGATCACTAATAAAAACTTTCAGAAACAAATGTAAAAGGAAGCAGAAGTAAGCCACATATTCTGTAAACTAAGAGTATTATTTATTTAAAGCTTTAATTGTCTTCTAATTATTAGACTAGTCAAACGTCAAACTGTACCCCTTTTCGACGAAGATGGAACCATCTGATTCCTGTTTTTGTTAGAATCATGAGTTAGCTTTTTATTTAATTTTGGAAGCGTTAGCGGTGTTGGTGACGTTATAGGAGAATAAAGAGGTAGCCTATTAATTAGATTGAAATATTAAATTTATTCCTTTTCTCCCAAGATACTTGTTTTCCCAGAAGGTACTTGTACTAATCGCTCCTGTTTGATTACTTTTAAACCAGGTGAGATAAATTAAATTATGCCTTGTAACCATGTAGTCTTTGAGATTTCTCAAATGATTCGATTGTGATGCACAATGCAGCTCAGTTGCTCCTGGCATTCCTTTTCTTATGAAACCTTTCTGATGCTATGATTACACAGAACGTATTCCTATGTACTCCTTTCCTCTCCTTTTTGACATAGGCTTTTCCTTTCAGTGGGGTGTGTGTGTGTGTGTGTGTTAGTTTGTCTATGTGTGCCTATTTGTATATATGTGCGTGCATGCTCAAAAGGCACTGACGTTTTTCTTTTTCCTCCAAGAACCCTCATAGATACCTGGGGTCTTCTGTCATAAGGCAGCCTACCTTAATATCATTCAAGTGTTTACATGCCTTCCAAAGTTCACTCTTTTTTTTTTCAATCTTAAGAGGGCAGCCATGGATGTGCCTTTTAACTTGTGACACTCTAGGCTGTTTATGTTGGCTGCTGGTGTGCTCCGCACAAAAGGTGTGCCTCACTTCAAGCCAGCGTAATGGCTTTGTTTCCAGCATTTTAGTTCTTATTTTCTCTTGGATTTTATTCTCTCCTTGATTTTATCATGACTTTCTTATGTTGTTGGGTAGCATACACTTAGGAAATGAAAACAACCCCTAAAATAAAGAAAAAAATGGTACAAGTTATATGTATCCTAAAGAATTGTTTTGAAATAAATGTCTTTAATTTTCTTTATCAAAGGAAACAGTGAATAAAGATATGCTTACGCGGTTAAGCATAGCATTTAATGTTTGCCTTAGGTCTGACTTGTGATGACTCATTTTCGTAAATATTTCAGCATGGTTCATGTTTTGTCTACTCCTAAGCCATCAGTGTATTTATACAATTTTTGCTATTATATACTTCTTGTTCCTGTACAAACCATGCTAACAATCCCGATGTGATTCCAGGAGCCTTCATTCCAGGAGTTCCAGTGCAGCCCATCCTCCTCAGATACCCAAACAAGCTGGTAAGGGAAGAGTTCTGCTCTCCAAATAGCTTATTCTCTTAAATAAGACCTTCTTAAATATCTGATTGATGAATGGCTGAATGAAAGAAGCAATTGGGTAGACTGAGGCCACCTGCCACTGGGTTGGCTTTTTTTTTTTAATTTTGCAAGATAAATGGCTATCTGTGATAGCAGAACTAAGTGTCATTCTGTATAACTTTTTTTTTTTCCTTAGGGTCTTTTTTTTTTTCTTTTTTTTATTGGGAAAAAATAAAGAAATTTCTGCCTCCTCCCCGCCTCCCATTTCCCTCCCACTCCTCCCTCTCCTCCTCCCCTCCCCCCACTCCTCCCCCTCCCTCTCCAGCCTGAAGAGCAGTCAGGGTTCCCTGCCCTGTGGAAAGTCCAAAGTCCTCCCCCCTCAATCCTGGTCTAGGAAGGTGAACATCCAAACTGGGTAGGCTCCCACACAGCCAGAACATGTAGCAGGATCAAAACCCGGTGCCATGGTCCTTGGCTTCTCAGCAGCCCTCATTGTCTGCCAAAGTTAGAGATTCCGGTTTTATCCCATGCTTTTTCAGTCACCGTCCAGCTGGCCTTGGTGAGCTCCCAAAGAATCAGCCCCACTGTCTCCATGGGTAGGCGCACCCCTTGTGGTCCTGACTTCTTTGCTCATATTCTCTCTCCTTCTGCTCCTCATTGGGACATTGGGAGCTCAGTCCAGTGCTCCAGTGTGGATCTCTGTTTCTATCTCCATCCATCGCCAGATGAAGTTTCTATGGTGATATGCAAGATATTCATCAGTATGGCTATAGGGTAGGGTCATTTCAGGTTCCCTATCCTCAGCTGCCCCAGGAACTAACTGGGGACATCGCCCTGGGCACCTGGGAGCCCCTCTAGATTCAAGTCTCTTGCCAACCCTAAGATGGCTCCCTTAATTAAGATGTGTGCTTCTCTGCTCCCCTAACCAACATTCCTTTATCCGAATCATCCCGTTTCCCCGAGTTCCCCCCACCCTCCCCTTCTCACATTTCTCTCCCCTTCTCCCCTTACCCCCCCTCCCACCACATCCCCAAGATCCCAATTATTTGTCCGGCAGTCTAGTCTACTTCCCATATCCAGGAGGATAGCTATATGTTTTTCTTTGGGTTCACCTTCTTATTTAGTTTCTTTAGGATATCATATTATAGACTCACTGACCTTTATTTATCTCTAGAAACCAATTATGAGTGAGTACATCCCATGTTCATCCTTTTGGGTCTGGGTTACCTCACTCAGGATAGTGTTTTCTATTTCCATCCATTTGCATGCAAAATTCGTGAAGTCATTGTTTTTTACCGCTGAGTAGTATTCTAATGTGTATATATTCCACACATTCTTCATCCATTCTTCCATTGAAGGGTAAAGGCGTAAACCACGAACAATGCCACACCAGTTTGGGATTACTATTACTAGGGTAGTATTTATTTAAAGAGGGAAAACTTACAGATCACGATCCCGGACAACAGCTCTCTGCACAACTAGAGAAAGAGTCTAGTCGCCAGACCAGCAGGAAGTCAAGAGAGAGCGAGCGGAAGGAAATAGAGGCTTTATGAATGGAGAGAAACCACGCCCCAATGGGCTGGTATCTCAGCAGCTATTGGTTGGAGGGGCGGAAAGACCTCCTGCAACACCTCCCCCTTTTGTTTAAGTAAGAGAGTTCTAAACCTACTATGAAATTATATACAATAAGTACAAATATCCTATTCTAACTAGCTTAGGACTTGTATAATAAATAACTTGGTCAAGTCATGAGAGAAAAGTAACTATAGTTATATAGTCTTCAACCCCATCAAAGATCTGAGAAGGGAAATAATGTTACCTAGGTAATTAGTAAGTTCAGTAAAACAACTTCCAAAACCTGCAACAAATCACAGGGACAACTAGCTATCTGGGCAATCACCCAAAGTCACATTTGCAGCGTTGAAGCAACCAACTTTGGCTAAGGCCTAACATCACTGACATACCATTTTCAAAGGCAAGCAACTTTTCAAAACTATCTTACCCTGTCTTGGCAGGATATGACAGTCCTGTTTTATCCATTGATGCACACTCTGTATCTCTGTCAGTGGTTGAGGTATGGGCATTTCTTTGCCCCAAGGCCAGTTCTGTCAAAAAGAAAGGCTCCAGGTGGAATGTCTTTGGTGCTCAACATTCTCTCGGGAATAGAGCGGTGTTGCCAGGAGCAATTGTGTCTCACTACCACAAAACTCTGAGTTAGATTAAAGGCCATTTTCTACAGCTCTTTGAAGAGGTTGAAGATCATCTATCTATACTGAGTATAATCTCTATATATCTAAATAACCTAATTAGTCTAATTATAAATGGCAAACTTAGATGACTATTAATCTATATAATTCTCAATATCTATCTAACTTAAAGACTAAGACAATAAACATCTGTGTAACAAATGAGGATAATGACCTCCAAATATAAACAATGTACAAATATACATTGCAATATGGTAAATATCGATACAATATATGTCAATACATAAAAATATTTTAAACAGAGGTAGAAACATGCATGCATACAATAGTCAATATAATTTAACTTTGTATCAATATACAAGTATCAATACCAATATATTTGTCTAAAAATTATAACTCACAATTACAAATCTATTATCCCATCATCCTCTTTTTTTTTTTTCAAAATGATCCCTGAGCTTATAAAATTCCTCCCCCAACCTCCCAACCCCTAAATGATGTCCCTAAACCCGGGGGCAAACTTTACTGGGAGAGGGGACGTCGTCCTCTAGAATTACTTCCAGCTGTCATGGGGGCGACGTTCTTTCTGGGGGATCCTGTGAAAGTAAAATGATGCTTAAATTTCAAGATCAATGTCTTTTAAAATTGCAAATAGTCTCTGAGTATTTTGTGGAGGTCTGGCCAGAATGTTGTACAAGATGTGCACCATTTCAGCTAACCAAGTTGGGATCTTCTTGTGCAGCTGGTACCCAAAACAGGTCTTGTAGTAGCGCTATAAGTATCATGACGTCATATCAACCAGGTAGAGTTGTTGTTGTGGGGCCCCATCTTCTTCCTGGAAACTTCAAATGTCACTTCAGAAAAGACTCATTGATTATTGTAAAAAACTTAAACATTAATCATATAGACATATATTGGCATATATATAATTTATACAGACTTTTAGCTTTGGTGTTTGGTCGTTAATAGAAGTCTGCCAAAATAGACGTTTATTCTGTCCTACTGGGTTTTTTGACTCATCTTCCACACGTAATTCACCATTTAGACTAGTATTACTTTTTACAGCAGAAATTGGAGCTTTTAGATTTCTTGGTGAGGCACGTTCTCCACTGTGACTGGGAATGACTGGGCCACTGTTGGCTTGGGGGCCTGCGAGAGGCCCCTCAAGGAGTTTCCCGACGGTATCGGGTTGCCTTGTTTGTCTGTTGTTGACCTGCATTCGTTGGACCAATGACGGCCTTTACCGCATCTCCTACATATACCTGAAGGCCTAGGTCTCCTATTTTTGTCATTCCCAGAGGAGATATTATTCCTAGAAATTCTGTGCCTGCAATCCCTTTTCAGATGTCCTAATTTACCACAATTAAAACCCCTGGCAGTTTGATGTTTCCTCATTGCTGTGGAAATCGCTTCTCCTACCCAAGATTCATCATTATAGCTAAAAGTCTCAACATTCATCGTATGCTGAATCCATTCATCCATAGGTGCTGATCTAGATTTTAAAGGCCCAATTATCTTTTTGCATTCTATGTTTGCATTCTCAAAAGCTAGAGATTCAAGAAGTATTCGTCTAGATTCCGGGTCTGTTACCCCTACGTCCAGAGCCTTAATTAATCTTTGCAAAAAGTCAATAAAGGGTTCTCTCTGTCCCTGCCTAATTCTGGTATATGATTCAACACTTTTTGCTGGATCTTGTATCCTATTCCAAGCATTTAAAGCTGTGACATAGATGCAGTACTTCATCGTCATAAAGAGCTTGGACCTGTGGATCAGCATATTCTCCTGCACCAAGAATTTGATCTTGGGAAACCTTGACAGCTTTTGCTCTTCCTTGCTGTTCCATATGTTTGGATTCTTCTCTGAAATAAATTCCAAACATCAAGGAAGGTCCCTTATCTAAAACTGCAGACACTAACTGATGGAAATCATAGGGGGTAGCTCTAGCATTAGAAGCCTAAGTCCTTATCATTTCCTTTACATATGCATTTTGCAAGCCAAAATTAACAATAGCCTGTTTAATTTCTTTCAGATCATTCATTGCTATTGGCATCCATCTAGCTTCTCTGACTCCCTTTGAGCCTTTAGAAGTTGATGCTTTGTCAGAATTAAGTATAGGGTATGCCACTAAAACCCTGGGTAAGCCAGTTCTAATAGCTGTATCCTGTCCTTGTGCCTTATTATTCTGTTCACCAGCTCCAATCATTTCTTCAGCATTTCAAGTCTATTTCTTATTGCCTCTTTTGAGTCCTGAATCTCCTGACCTGCATGAGTTTCTAGTAAAGATAGTATGGTTCTTGAGAATACCATAATCTTCCTAAATAATAGAATATTCAAAAGAATACTAAAACCTAGTAACCAGTAAATTAAGTTATCCTCATAGTCATATAAATTTTGCATGATAAGACCCATTGTATTGGTAGCCCAAACAGTGAAATTCATGTTGGAAACAAAAACTGCCCTGTTACCTATTATCCAGCTGGTCTAGAGCTCACCGAAATCCGCCTGTCTCTGCTTCCCGAGTGCTGGGATTAAAGGGGTGCACCACCACCGCCTGGCAGGCCTCGAACTCACAGAGATCTGCCTGCCTCTGCCTCCCGAGTGCTGGGATTAAAGGCGTATGCCACCACTGCCTGGCCAGCCTCAGAGATCATCCTGCCTCTCTGGATATTATGGGCCTGAAGGCCGAGTGTATCTCGGACTCGGCACTGGGGCCTAAGTCACGAACTAAACAAAAAACGGCGTACATGGACCATAAACCCAGAATCCAGGGGTAGAGAAGAGTACCCCGGAAGCCGTGTATGCCTCCACGTGACAGAGTCACCCTGAGGGGTTGCAGCTTCCGCAACCGGCAACCGCCTGATCTGGTTTGCACCCCTTAAGAGCTGTACTTGCCAGGGAGATCTAAAAATGACTCCGAAAAGAGTAAACCACGCAAGCAGAGACTACGTGGGCCTGTGGAGTTTAAATCCACGTGGGGAGGCAGAGGATAGGGTGCGTGGGGACTTGAAGTCAATCTGAGGTGTCTAAAAAAATATAAAGAATTGCAGCAAGGAAAGCCAGTGCGTGATAATTTAAATTAAACTGCTGGCTCCACGCACAAGGCACAAGCTACAAGGCTGCCGCAAGGCACAAGCCACACGGCTGCAAGGCACAAGCCGCGGCTGAGGAAGGGAGGGCTCACGCAAGCCGAACTCGCTGCTCGCAGCCAAGCGGGGGAAGGAGAGATCCTAAAAGCGGGGGAAGTTCGGGTGCCAGGTGAAGGCGTAAGCCACGAACAATGCCACACCAGTTTGGAATTATTATTAATAGGGTAGTATTTATTTAAAGAGGAAAAAATCTTACAGATCACGGTCCCAGACAACAGACCTCTGTGCAACCAGGAAGGGAGTCTAGTCACCGGCGGAGAAGGAAGTGAAGAGAGTGAGCAAAAGGAAGTAGAAGCTTTTTGAAGGGAGAGAAACCATGCCCCAATGGGCTGGTATCTCAGCAGCTATTGGTTGGAGGGGCGGAAAGACCTCCTGCAACACAACCTGACACAGAGGGAATGCTGGGAGGAAGAAGGGTGGAGTGAGGAATTGCCAGACAGACAGGAAGTAAGCAAGGCATGCTGGAGAGGTAAAACCTTGAGCCTTGGGACATCACATAGATTAATAGAAGTGGGTTAACTTAAGTTGTACGAGTTAGTTAGTAACAAACTGGAGCTATTTGCTGAGCATTTATAATTAATATTAAGACTCCAACTGGTTATTCAAGATTTGTACCATGCGCCATGGTGCTGTCATGTCATGGGCACAGAGCCTGGGCTCTGTTTGCTGTTCCACGTCAAACTTGGTAAACAACTTGTGCGCATGCTCCCCCCAGTGCGGGGAGTCTTTTGATCTGGCCATCCGATCTGGCCAATCATAATTTAGCACGATCACTCCACTCTGGCCTGAGCCATTGGGTTGATGACAAGTCAGGGCTTTGTCTGACACCGTATATATTCTTCTGCTTCCACGGGGATGGGGTCTTCTTGCCTCTCTCAATTCTCAAGTGTAAGTGCTCCAATAAAGTGTGTTCTGAGAAGAATCCTGTGTGGCTGTCTCTTCTGGTGGCAGAAGCGGCGTGCAGCAAAGATTCACTGCTAGCACAGGAAAACTCTGCCTACAGAGACTCAAGGTTCATTCTTCATGACTTTATTTATTGATTTGAGACTCATCTCAGCAATAACCTTGTGGATCTGATTATTTCTTGGGAGACACTTTAACATATTTATTATTTAAAGTTCTATTTACACCTCTACCTAAACCTAAAGTTACTTGTGTGTTGAATTCTTGTCTCCTAAGTTTAGCACAATTCTTTACAGTTTTTTTCATGTAATAGAATTTTCGATGTTGTACATGTCTAGTGAAAGCAATCTCTGGGTGTATTTTTCTCTGACAAAATGACCAATAGTTAACTAAGTATTAGTTTGTGAACATTTTTAAAAATTCATTAGCTAACTTGATTTCCACTTTGGGTGGCACTGACACAGAAAGTGTCTGGCATTGACCCATTAGTAAAGAAAGCGAGTTCCTGTATTAGTTAAGGAAAGATAAGCTAATCATAATTGCAAAGGAAATACCATTTCAAACAAATTAGTTTTCATTTTTTACAATATTTATTTTGTTCCAAGACTGCTAATTGCATCCAGGATAGTTACAAACCTTGCAATATAAAACATGCATATTTAAATTATAATTTCCCCTTGCAATGTGAGAGAATATTCTATCATAGTAAAGAAATTGAGAAATGTAAAAAATTATAAATTCTTGGTTGCACTAAGATTCAATAAGTAACAATAAGTCCCTATGCAAAGGCAGAAGGAATTCTAGCTTGGAACAAAGCCAGTTCTTGAGACATTCAACATGTTCTACCAAAGAAACACTGCTTTGCTGTTGCTGTTGTTTTCAAATATACATAAGCACGTGGGATCATTCTTTTGACACTACTGTGAAATCAGACCTCTACCTAGTACTTCAGGTACTTTATCCTGCCTTCAGGTTCTTGCCATGAATTTCTTCCCTAACTTTCCTTCAAGATAGACTGTGATGTGGAACTGTAAGCTTCAATAAACCTTTTCTTTCATAAGCTACTTTTGGACATGGTATTTTAATATAGCAAAAGAGATGCTAACTAAGAAACCCCTTCCCTTATCTCTCTCTCCTCTCCCCCAGACTGAAATGGGTGTGCTGTTGTTATTGGAGAATGTTAGGAGTTGTTCATGACAGGGCCTTACTGTGTAGTTCAGTTGGGCCTCAAATGTATGAGCTTCCTGCCTTGCCTTCCAAATGCTGTGATTATAGTAATGTACCACCAGGGCAGCAAGTCCCATGTGTGCCTTGAAACCTCAGGTCAGCCCTCTAGGGAAAAGGGTGCCATTTCCCCAGGCAGAGAGCAGCTTTCCTTGTGGGGTCCAGCAACACAGGCTTTCCAGATTCCTTACTGCCTGACTCTTAGCTATCTGGAGGTTCAGAGTGATTCTAGCCCAAGGAGGGAAGAATCTGTGAATCCTTTGGGTTGGGTGGTTTCTGTTTCCTCTAGGGAAG
This sequence comes from Microtus obscurus, assembly GCA_963919715.1. Lineage (NCBI taxonomy): Eukaryota > Metazoa > Chordata > Mammalia > Rodentia > Cricetidae > Microtus > Microtus obscurus. The sequence goes on from CAWTZC010001279.1 coordinate 29,205, forward strand.
AGTCTCTATGGTTTTGGCCGATTTTTCAGTCTAGTAGTGAGGTACTTGGGGCCTTATGCATGCTAGACAAGCCCTCTACCACTAAGCTAAATCCCCAGCACTTTTTTTCTCAATTTTTGTTCTGAATCAGGGTCTGACTACATTGCCCAGATGGCCTTGAAGTTGAGCTCTCCTGGCCTCAGCCTATCAAGTAGCTTAAACTATGAGGGCACACAAAATCTATTTCGTCCTCTTTTTTGAGGCCATAAATCCCAAAAGTTAAGCAGTTAAGAAGGACAAACAAGACCACCCTTGCCTCTTGTTCTGCTTGGACCACTGTGGCTGGTACTGGGGAATTTGGCTCCTCTGGAAGGTTGGGCACATTCTAAGCATGGTAGACTTGAGAGATGGCTCAATGGTTAAGAGAACTGGCTGTTCTTCCTGAGGACCCAAGTTCAATTTTTAGCACCCACATGGCAGCTCACAACTGTCTTTAGCTCCACTTCTAGGTACACACATGGTACAGACATACATGCAAACAAAACACCCATACACATTAAAAACCTGAGGCCTCACCCTGACACCTCAAGAATAAACAAGTACTTGGCCTTGGTAAACACTCCCCCTCCCCAGTAAACTGGCATAAAGAGGCCAATGTGTGTTCTTGCACATATTGGTTTTGCAGAATCAAGATGGAACCCAGGGCCTTGGCATGATGGGTAAGTGCTCTACCCAGTACACCCCCAGCCAACCCAAGGTGGGTTTTCTTTTCTCTTTCTTTACTGTGTGTGTGGCATGTGTGGAAGTCAGAGGATAACTTGTAGGAGTTGGCTGTCCTGTTGTCATTCAGGGCTCCAGGATGGAATTCAGGCTGTCAGGCTTGGAAGCCAGTGTCCTTTCCCCCTTGAGCCATCTCCCTGGCCTACCAGTGTGAGTTTTCAAAGCCAGAACGTGACCTCTGAGGTACTTTTACAAGTGACACAGCCAGGGACACTGAATCTAGATAGAGCAGAGACTCTTGTCACATGCCCACATGGTAGGCTGGAACTGGACCATCTGCTTGGCTCTAACAGGTCAGGAACACAGACAGAGATGGCTACGTGGCCTAAACCCCTAGCCCTAGCTACTACCCGCCCTGGCCAGGCACCTCTTGGGTGACAGGGACGCTCTGCTGGACGCTGTGGACCTGTAGTTGCTGCACAGTGCCTGCAGGAGCCCCAGCTGTCTTGCTGGTGGAGTTGTTGGCCTGCACTGGTGACCTCTATAAGAGAACAAATATGAACAATGTCAGGGCCAGCCTGTGTTGTATCTGGAGCACCTAAGCCCTAACAAACCTGCCTGAGAAGAACTCCTTGGAGAGGGTGGAATATCCCACAGCCATAAGCATAAGCCTCTGTAGGGAGGAGCGGCAGGGTTTCCAATCCTCCCACAGGAATCAATGTCCACTGTGGCTTCTATAATCAGAAGGGGTGCAGCGAAGGTGAGAAGGAAGGGGCTGGGAGCTTTCCTCCAGTACAGGAGTAACAACGTGGTCTCTACCTTCACATCTGCTGCCCTACCACGTGCTGCAATGCAGTGGGCGCTTCTGATCCCCATGTCCCTGGGCCACACAAGTGGGTGGGCTTGTGTTGATCTGGGGCATGCAGCGCTAGGATAAACTGTAATTCTGATAAGAGGGTGCAGATGAATGGTGGATCATCAGCTTTTTCTGAGACAGGGTCTCGGTATCAAACTTGTTAGCATCCCATCTGAAATCCTCCTGCCTCAGCCTCTCAAGTGTGAGTATGTGGCCATACATGCAGAGCATTAGCTCTGTTAGACACAAAAAATACTGGCTGCAAGGCAGGAAGAGTCAGCTAAGCCTGGCATCTGGCTGTGTATTCTTTTTTCTTTTTGAGGTTGTTGTTTTGAAGACAGGATCTCACTATGTAATAGGTCAGGTTGTCCTGTAACTCACTGTGTAGACCAAATTGGCCCCAAACTAACAGAGATCTACCTGCCTCTGCCTCCAGCCTGTGACCTCCAAACTCTTACTGGGATGTGTGTGTGTGTTTCAAGGCCCCAATGAAGGACTCTATCCATCCTGAAGGTGGAAGAGGAGACTCCTTTTCTTTTAGGACTACAACTCTCTCAACCTCAGCTCAGCTGCAGGAACAGGCACTGGCTAGATAATCCTACCCAGGGTCCATGGAGCAGGGGTACTAGGACTCAGGAGCTGCAAGTGAATTCAGTTCTTCATGAGAGGCCAGGCATTGTGGTGTACACCTGCAACCCAGGACTCAGGACTGAGACAGGAGGATCCAAAGTTAGGAGTTAGCCTGCTCTACATAGGAGTTTTGATGTATGGTGGTGGTGGCGCACACTTTTAATCCCAGCACTTGGAGGCAGAGGCAGGTGGATCTTTGTGAGTTCAAGGCCAGCCTGTTCTACAAGAGCTAGTTCCAGGACAGGCTCCAAAGCTACAGTGAAACCGTTTCAAAAAACCAGCCCCCCCCCCAAAAAAAAAACCAAAATGAAAACAAAGAGCCAGGAGTTTTGTATCTGCTTGAATGATACTGTGAGATCCATCTTAAAAGCAGGTGGAGGAGGCAAATATGCCATGTGGCAGATATGGGGTGCATGGCTAGAACAGGGGAAGAAGCGGGGAAGATATCAATGTGGCACCACCTACCTCAGGGGCGGAGTGCACCTGCTGGGCAGTGTGCACCGTCAGAGAGACCTGACCACCCTTTGTGCCCGGTGCTGTGCTCTGCACCACCACGTGCTGTGTGGGGACAGCCTGGAGTTGGGTGAAAAACAAGCATGGTCACCAGCATTACCAGCCACAGCCAAGCTTCTGGTGTTGTTTTCCTGTGCTAGGGATAGAACCTGGACCTCACAGACACCACTGCCACCTCTGAGCCCCATGCCAGTCCCTAGCAAGCTCACTGAGCACCTAAGCACTAGGAACATTCTAGGCGCTCAGGAACTGCTCCTCATCCCAACACAGCACAGTTATGGCTTTACTCTATAGCAGGTGACAACCAAGCTCATGGGTGGTGAAGTAGCTGTATTATTTATTGTACAGTTCCTGCAGGGAAAGTGCAGGGCTTGTCTCAAGTCCTGGTTGGAGTAGTTTCTTAGGCTGGATCATTTCAGCTAGCCACCTCAAAATTGTTCTAAGTAGTTTGTAGTCCAAAGCCAATCTTTAGGTGATGATTTTCAGCTTAGTGGTGTTATGACAGTCTTGGATGAATTTTCTTTGTGGGACCCCATCCGACTTATGGAGACTTCAAAGGTCACTATTCGGCATGCTCATGGTTCACTGCAGAAAACTGATACTCAAACCCAAAATCATGTACAAAATCATATAATTTTCTATAATTAGTTAGTGCTCTATCTGACCATTAATATCATGACAAAAAGTTATGGCATCTTATAATTCTTATTCCTTAAGAAAAACTGTCAATAAAGCTTTATTTATTCCTGGAATATATAGCCAATCCGTCAACTCCAGAAGGACTCATGTTTTGATACCTTCAGTCTTCTTTCCTCCCTTTCACAGAACATGCTAGACCAGGTGGTGATGGTACACTTAAGAGGCAGAGACAGATGGATCTCTCTGAGTTCAAGGACAGCCTAGCCTTGAGAGTTCCAAGACAGCCAAAGTTACACAGAAAAATTCTGTCTCAAAAAAACAAATCCAACCAAACACAAAGATCCCAGGAGGAGGCTAGGGCTCCTCTGTCCTCTCACAATAACCAGACTCTTGGCTTTCTTGAATAAAAATTTTGGATGTGCTCACTTTAAACAGTGTTCCACCTAACAGCACTGTAATCGGAACAACCAGAAAACGTTGGGTGGTTTTGCTCCATCTGTAGTGAGAGAGTACTATGTTCAGTCCAGAACCTGGAACATGATGTGCAAAACAATTTCTTCAGTGTGCAACAAGTTCTCCTAAGCACAGGATATGCAGTACTTACTAAAGATGTCAACTTGAGTCTGGCTCACTGCTGGCCATTGTAACATAGGTGTATGAAATACCTCTGGATTCTCCATGAGGTCATAACCACCCAGATGGGTAATGTCTGAGATGAATGGTGGGTCACAAAGGAGGACTTACATGAAATTACTTGTTCACCTGGTTCACAAGGTCAGCCTAATCTACAGGAGCTAGTTCTAGAACAGGCTCCAAAGCTACAGAGAAACCAGGTCTAAAAAAAAAAAAAGTAGCAATATATAAGAACCAGAGAATGGAATGGAAAATGGATATGTGCTATGAATCTACTGATATGTACAAAATATTGTGCCTCAGATATGTGAGAACTCAGGGATAATCTACAATCAAACAATAGAGTTTACAATTCCGTTTCCCTCCTGTTTCAATCCTGCCTATGAGACAGGGAATTGTAGAATGTATTTAAAGTTGTCAACTGCTCTGTGAGCTTTTCCCATTTATCTCTGAATGTATTAAAAGGTGTTGACCAAGACAGGCACAGAGAAGAACTTGTGCAAGATGGAATGAGTCCTCCCAGAACTTGCAGGCTGGGATCTGTCTCCACCCACCTTCTGAAATGCTTACTCTAGCAGATACTGGAGAATCAGAGTGCATGCAGCCTTAACAAGCTGGCAAACAGAAGTATTGAAGCTGGTTTGGAAAGGAAGCAGTACCAACTCCCTGGAACTGACACTGATGTAAACCAAGTGTGGTAGTTAAGGACCATGTGTACTGTTTTACTCATTTCTCAATAACAGCTTTATCCAAAGGCTCCACATGGAGCTCCTATAATGTGTCATAACCATTGTCATTCTCTATGAGGCAATTACCAGCTGTGTTATAGACATTCTGGGCCACATGAGGTGTGTGATGGGTTCAGCTGATGTGAGTCTTCTGTTTTGTGTTGATTTCATTGGTTAAATAAAGAAACTGCCTTGGCCCTTTAATAGGACAGAAAATTAGGTAGGTAGAGTAAGCAGAACAGAATGCTGGGAGAAGGAAGCCAAGTCAGGCAGTCACAATGATTCTCCCACCCAACACAGACGCAGGTTAAGATCTTTCCTCATAAGCCACACCTCGTGGGGCTACACAGATTATTAAATATGGGTTAAAGCAAGATGTGAGAATTAGCCAATAAGCGGCTAGAACTAATGGGCCAGGCAGTGTTTAAAAGAATACAGTTTCCGTGTAATTATTTTGGGTATAAAGCTACCCCGGTGGCAGGACACAGCCCGCCGCACACACTATGCTCAGCCATATTGATGGGCTTTCATTGATGCCTACAAAATGGGAAATGATCTGTAAGGCTATAATTTGTGGGGGTGAACAAACCCACAAGTCAAGGAGAGCAATACGATCATAGACTGCAGCTTTTCTTTTCTTTTTTCTTTTTCTTTTTTTGTCTTGCCAAGGGAAATGTGATGTCTGCGTTGGTAACTTCCAAACTGTTTATATTCTCCCATGAAGTATTTTCATGTGGTTCTATGGACTAGTTTTAATAGAGTTACAAGTTTAGAACTGTGGTTAGGTGAGTGATAGACACAGTTATAGAGGGCACTGTTTACACTAATTCAATGTGAATATAGACTCTTAAATTATCTAATTATTACACCCCATTGCATGATCACCCATGTGCGTAACTGTGGATACCTTGTGGCAAAGATATCAGTGTCACAAGATGAAGGAGAGCCACTCGACATGGTGAGAGAAAAAAAGTGGTCATTTGTCCCCTAGACCACGGCCATCCAGACGTATCTAAACATTGTTTATTTTGGAGCAGTTTGATGAATTACATCACTGCCATGATTACTTTTAGTCAGCTTGATGAAATTCATAATTGCCATAGAAACAACCCCTGGCTTATCTGTGAGGATTCTCAGCCAATCGGGGTCAAGTCAGCTGATGCAGATGTGGCTGACATCATCCATGGGCTGTGGTCCTGGACTGAGCCATGGGATGTGGCATTATTTTTTTCTGTTTCCTGACTGTGGATGCAGTGTGACCACCTGCCTCAAGCTCCCACCTCCATGCCTTCCCCACTGTGGTGGACTGCGCTCTTTCTCTCCATATGCATTCCCCACCATGGTGGACCATGTCCTCCACTGTCAGCTATGATAAAGCCCCTCAAGCTCCCACCTCCATGCCTTCACCACTGTGGTGGACCATACACTCTCTCTCCCTGCCTTCCCCACTGTGGTGAACCAGTGAACCATGCCCTCTCTCTCCCTGCCTTCCCCACCATGGTGGACCATGCTCTCTCTCTCCACATGCAGTTCCCACCCTGATGGACCATGTCCTCCACTGTGAGCTATAATAAAGCCCCTCAAGTTGTCACTGCAGTGAGAAAATAGCAAATACATTGGCAATAGCAACCACTTTCATAAAAATCCCTGAGACAGTGGCGAGGCAAGATGACAAAGATGGTACTGAAGCCAGCAGCTGTGTTCACAGCTGTACACTGGGAAAACAGACTGTGAAGGCATCATAAATTATCACTGATAAATACAGCCTATTAGGTTGCCCTGTTAGCATGTATGGGCCACTCTAGGCTGCACTTGGCATGGAGTACACAGAGAGAGAAGCCCTGGGAAGAGCTGCTGTTTGTGACACTAACACAAAATGTATCTAAAGAGTCAGGTTTTAAGGAAAAATCAGGCTTTCTATACTTCCATAGGGCCACTCTGTAGTGATGGGAAACAGGCAGGCCTGATTTTCGTCCTGCCTGGCTCCTGTGCAGCTAGCTTTACACCCAAAATAACAACACACAGTTATATTCATTTAAACACTGCCTGGCCCATTATATCTAGCCTCTTACTGGCTAACTCTCACATCTTGATTAACCCATTTCTATTTATGTGTGTAGCACCATGAGGTGGTGGCTTACCAGGAAGATTCTAACCTACATCCATTTTGGGCCAGAGCTTAATCGTGTCTGCCTGAGGCGTCTGCCTCATTGCCTTCTTCCTCCCAGCATTCTGTTCTGTCTTCCCCACCTACCTATGTTCTGACCTATCAGGCCAAGTAGTTTTCTTTATTAATTAATCAATGAAACAACAGATAAGACAGATGACCCTTATCCATCACCACTCAATCTCTAATACTCATTAGAATGACATTGTCTACCCTAAACCCCATAGCCAAATGCCCAACAGTCCCGTTTCTAAAGCAATACAATCCATATTGTGTGGTGGATGGGCAGGAGCCAGGGCTAAGGAAGGCATTGGCACAGGACTCCCCCAGGCTTTCTGAAGAGGGTGGGAGCATCTATGTCCTAACTGAAGCCATTGTGGCCCTCTTGATATTCAGAGGGCTTTTGAGAGGTCAGTGAATTTCATGTGTGTGTGTTGGGGGAGGGAATAAGAAGGACAGTTATACGACAGCTTTCTTCTTCAGGCAGAGAACATGTAAATGCCAACATACTAATCAAATCCCCTTGAGAGACCAACTGGAGATCTTGGGTGAAGGGGTGTGAAGAGTGTGGTCTGGTATTAATTCTAGTGAATTGGACTTAATTTTCTACTTTGGGAGGCAGCACATAATAGTCATTGTTTAACATCATTCCACTTCGGCCTCAAAAATGTCCACAAAAGAAACCTTATGTGGAATTTATGAACTTCATGTTCTGCCAAAGTCCTAAAGGGGCTAGCATGGGCGTTGGTGAGCGGTAGAGTGCCCTGCTTTTCTGAAAGGTCTCTGCTCACCATCTGAACCACATGGGAGGAGCCAAGAACCTGGTCAGACACTGTTCCAAACAAATCACAGCACTGATACTGACAATACTAGAATCCACGGAGGAGTAGAAATACCTTGGCCCAGTCCACAAGAGACAGCGAGACCGAAAACTTACTGAGTTAGCGAGGCACACCCACGGAATAAGAACTAGGTCATACCAGTTCAGGAATCTTCCACTGGCCAGGTAGGCGACTTCTGGGGTCACTCACTCTTTCATTTTGAACTTGTGCTTCTATTTTATACAATGAATGTGGTGGTTTAATTAGGGAGTGTGCATTTTAACCCTTGCCAAAGCACAGCATCTCATATGCAGAGACTCAAGAAGACTAAGTGGTGCTAAGAGACAGACACCATGTCACTCCAGAGTTGGTGGTTTCAGCAGGATGGGAATGATTGCCAAATTTACAACTTTTTATAGAGAAACTAGAAATAAGGAATTTTTGTATAAATCCCAAATGTTCAAAACTAATTCAGTTTCTAAAGCACTCAATTGTCCAAACAAACATATAAATAAAAACCTGTTGGTGTGATATGACCCAGGGTTTGTGTTTCTCCCCCAGGCAGCCAGCTAAGTTTAATCCATTTCTAAAGTCCTTTTCCATCTTTGAAGAGAAATTAAAGGAAGTGTCTGACAAATGACATGGTTTCTTCTATCTAAGATCTGTTTCTCCCTTTGCAGCATGTTTGGGAATGAACTCTGCAATTGCCTTCTGCCCTGCAGACATGGCTTCCTCCCCTTCCCTCTGAAGTTATGCAGCAATGCAATTGAGCATCTCCAGAACACGAGCACAGAAGGCTCGCCTGGACTGCATTCCTCACAGAGGTGGAGCAAGTGAACACTTAACAGCATCACATATTGCAAGTCAGTCTCTCTTGTTCCCACCTTTTTCTAATTCCCCACCTCTCCACTAGATACCCCCTTCCCACCCCACCCCATTTCCTCCTTGCCTTCTACTTCCCAAATGTGTGTGTTCCTAGCCTTCATTGTTTTCTCACCCAGTGAGCTCATCTATACCTGCAGCTGCAAACACCCTAGATTCACGTATGTGCATAAACAGCTTCTCAGTCTCCCACCCTTCATTCCCAACATCCTCTTGGACATCATTACTGTAACTAATTTACACTATCCACAAATCTGACACACTCCAGATGTTTAAATTACTTCCCCAGCATTCCTTCACTTATCCTGAATTAAAAATCATATTTATTCATCTTTGCCTCACCCCCTTTCCCCTTAGCATAATATTATGCATGTTCATGGATTCTATTCTGAGGAAGACGTGTGCTGTAATTCCTCATGGACTCAATGCACTCCAGTCTCCATGTTAGAGTTCATGAAGCACAATGCTGTCATCTTCTGCTTTGTGGGCATGTCCCAAGACTGCTAACTTTGACCATGGGACACATTCTCTCAACTCTCTCAGTCTTGAAGCTTTCACCCCAGCTGGACTCATCTAATCAGTGCCTTCCAAATTCCATATTTCATCTGTGCTTAGAATATGCCTCCTAAAGTCCCATGTGTTCAGATCCTACAATTATCCAAAGACTAGCTCAATTTGTAACTTCTAAGGAATATTTTCTGACTTTCTAAGCTAGGGGTTTTATCAGTGTGGCATCTTTACCAGTAGTGACAAAGTCATTTCAGATGTTAAGACTAAGAGCCATATAATATTGAAAGACCCTCATTTTCTAGGGTTCAGGGAAGGATCCCCCACATTCAGTAAGCCACTCCAATGGATGCAACAGCAAGAAGATTCTTTAACGTTGAAGACACCAATGGGGTACTCAGTGCTCCAGTGAGACTGACCCCCCTTGGTATTTTTCCAGCAAGTATTTATAGGGTCTCAGGGTTACATAACAGGGAACCATAGCAACCGCAATGTCATTGGTTAACATGAGGGGGGGGGTCAACATCAGGATGAAAACAAGTCTTAACAGGATGAAAACAGGACAAAAACAAGTCTGACAGGATAAAAACAAGTCTAACAGGATACAAACAAATCAGGACAAAAACAAGCCAGTTTTCAGCCAGTTTCTGCCCTAGGCTTTGATACAGGGTGTTTTTCTCAAGGCTGCTTCTGCTGTCCACAGATATCCTGTTTTTTGCCCCCTTGGCAGGTGTAGCCAGTCTCAAGACTGCTTCTGCCTCCCACGGGTATCCTGTTTTTCCCTGGTCTAGTTTATCAAAAAATTCCAAAGATGGAAACTAGGGTTGGGGTCTTTCAATATGACTTTTAATACACAGGTCTGTGATTACTCTTTTTAAAAAATAATTTCCTGTTTTTTTATTTTTTATTTTATGACCATTGGCATTTTTTCTACATGTATGTCTGTGTGAGGGTATCAGATCCCCTGGAACTAGTGTTATAGACAGTTACGAGCCACCATGTGGGTACTGGGAATTAAACCCAAGTCTTCCAGAAATACAACCAGTGCTCTTAATCACTGAGCCATCTCTCTAGCCCATGGTTACTCTTGTATGTGTGTGATATTCAGTAGGGACCAGCTTTTTTGAGGGTTTTACCTAGATGTTTTGATGTGTGCCTTCTCCATTGTTCTCCTGTACAAATGTTATGAATCAAGCATTTGTGATGTGAAAGTTGCGGTTTAAGATTTCCTATGCATTAGGAACTGTCTTCTGGCTCTTTCTTCCTTTCTCACTGACAGTGTATGGCCTATACACTGGAAGTGTTTGCACTTCCACATACATTTTAAAGACAGCTTGTCACCTACCTAGCACAAAAAATTCACTTCAGTGTTTGATTAATTTCAAACCATCGAATTTTAAACTGTGTGGTAGTTTGAATGTAATTGATCCCCATAAATTCATAGAAAGTGGCTAGGAGGTATTGTTATCGGAGACTGCTTGTTTGTTCCTGGCTGTTCAGCTCCAAAATAGCAACATAAAACTGCATTAATTAAGTCACTGCTTGCCCCATTTGCTCTAGCTTCTTATTGGCTAACTCTTACACCTTAATTTAACCCATTTCTATTATTTTATATTTTACTAGAGGCTTGTGGCCTAACTACAAAGTTTCAACTGAAAACTTGCATCTTTATCCTCTGGTGGTTCCATAGTTTCTCTCTGACACCACCTCCTTTCTTCCAGCATTCAGTTTAGTTTTCCCTGCCTACCTTTATTCCCTTGCACATGCCTAAGACAGTTTCTTTGTTAACCAACGGTATTCACAGCATATAGAGGGGAACCCCACATTAAGGTATGGTCTCTTTGGAGAAATTGTGTCACTGTGGAGGTGGACTTTGAAGTTGCATATATGCTCAAACCATGTCTAGTGTTTCAGCTTACTTCCTGTTACCAGTTTATTAAGATGTAGAACTCTCAGTTCCTTCACCAACATCATGCTTGCCTGCATGTCCCACCCTGATGATAATGAAGTAAATCTCTGAAACTAAGCCAGCCACAATTAAATGTTTTCTTTTATAAGAGATGCCTTGGTCTTGGTGTTTCTTCACAGCAATAAGACTTAAGTTGATACCAGGCACTGGACTATTGCTGTGATAGGCCTGACCATGCTTTTGTTTGAAGGAATATGGACTTTGGGACTATGGACTTAAAGCAGTTGAATGCTTTAAGTGGGGCTTAACTGGCCATCCTAGTAGGAGCATGGAAGACAGTGATGATAAGGGTGATTTAAATTGTGGGGCCTCTGGTTTCAGAGGAGAAGAATGTTAGTATGTTTACTAGAGATCATTCTTGTGATATTTTGTTAAAGAATGTGGTTGCTTTTGTTGTCTTAAGAGTCTACCTGAGGTTAAAATAATGAATTGTGGTTTAATTCCATTGACAGAGGAAGTATTGAAATAGCCTTGTATAGACTCTGTTGTGTGGTTATTAGTGCTAACTCTAATAAAGATTTATAATGAAAAAGAATAAGCTGAGAAATGAAAAATACAAAATATAAAATTTGAGGAGAAAAGGAGCACCAGGAAGTAGAATAAATAAGTGTTTAGTTTAAGGAAGTAAACAATTAAAAATGGAATAAAGGGAGTGGTGACTTCAGGGCAAGGTCCCATCCAGCTAAGTTTCCAACTTGTGAAAAGGAATAAAAGGAAAGCTTAGAGACAGGTGTGGTATTGCACCCTTAAATCCTAGCACTCCAGAGGCAGAGGCAGGCAGATCTCTGGGCAGATCCAGCCCAGTCTATGGATCCAGTTTCAGGACAGCCAAGCTTAGGCAATGAAGTAAAGCATAAAAAAACAGAAAGTTGGTGAAGATGTAATTAAATTACAGGGCCCATGTTATAGAACCAGAAGTCCAGAACTTTGCAGCTTCAGCCATGTGGTTCTGGAGTTAAGGAAAAAGAAAGGAGCTATGAAATTTGCCTTTGTGACTAAGGAAAGCATGTGTCAGAAGTGTTCCTGAATGGAGGCCTAGAGAGGCTATTGCGAGAAGCTGTGAAGGTGAAGTCTGGATTGCCTTGGAGACCTCAAGATGTTGACAATGCCAGAGCCATGCAACACCTAGTGAGGAAAGTTGCTAACAGGGAGTGGAACCAGCCCAAGAGAAAGACGTGTACTGTAGGCAATAAAGCTGAAAGAAGTTGGACTTTGACCTCAGACATGGAGATGCAGAGTTTGGAGTTTGTCCCCTGTTTTTCTGCCTTGCTTTGGTCAGTATTAGAGCAGCTGAATTTCTCTCCCTTGGAAATAGGAGAGCTTGTGTTTTTAAGGATCTGCCTGAGCTGTCAGTTTTGTATTAGAAACTTCTCATATTTTAAAATATGACCAAGGGCTGTGGTAGTTAAGAGCTCTTGTTGCACAAACATAAGGACAAGAACTTATCTCAGCACCCATGTAAAAAGCCAGGTGTGGTCCCAGCTGGCCTAGAGGTGGACACAGAAGGGCAGGGGCTTGGTGGCTACTAGTCTAGCAGAGAAAAACATGAGCTGTAGATTCAACAAGAGATCCTGCCTCAGAGGCACAAGGTGGGAAGTGAAAGAGGGCAACTTCTGACACCCTCCCCACAGACACATGCAAGTGCATATACCACACACACACAAACACACATACACACTGACACACATGCACACATGCACAGCATATACTCACATACTTACACAAATGTGTGGTAACTATTTCTATATGACTTTAATAACAAACACTGTCTTGACACACTTCACTTTCATTTACTTATTCAACAAAACATAACTGAATTCCTACCAGAACCTCATGCTAAGAGATGACATTGAAAGGCATGGTCTATGTGAAGCATATACCATGGTACACAGTGTGGTCCCTAAGCCACCAGCAGCAGCAAGAGAACTGAACAAACATGGGTTACTATGATATAGTATGACATAACAATAAAACATGAAAAAATATTTGACTGTTGGCAACTTTGCAAGGCAAGAGCATCACGTCTGAGACAGGCCTTTTACTGGCAAGGTGGCAAGGTTCAAGTCCCCCACAGGAACACAGAAAGATGTAAGAGTTAAGAATTAGCAAATGGGAACTATAGCAATCTCAATTATCAGGGTCAAAGGAAAACTCCACTTCCCCAAATTCTGATCACTGTTTGAAGGGACAAATGGGTATCTGTCATACCAACAAACCTCTGGGGTCAGCTTAAAGTCAATGCTGTCTGAGAAAAGCCTAATATTCATTCCCAAAGTATTGAGAACTTCTGTCAAGCACTCTTTCAGGTTTTGAGGGTTTAGTAATAAACAAAATCAGAATGCCTATGTTTGATGATGCCGCCATTCCGTGATAAGAAACATGACCACAAAGGCCATGCTTGGATGGCCAGCAATGATAACACATAGTATATATTTATTTATCCTCTCCTATAGGGATTTATGGATCAGCAACAGTGCAGGCTCAGCTACAACCCCTGATGCATTTTTAGAATGTGAAATTATAAACATCAGTTCTGCAGCAGTATGTGGCTGGATCTACAAACCCTTTACTATTATTAGCAAACAGGAAATGGAGAACTAGAAATACAAAACTTCAGTTTTAAAATTACCCTAGCTTTGCCGTTGGCTTTACTTAGTAAGTGGGTTTGTCCCCAGTGCTACTGAAATTCAGTTACTGCTCCTAGAAAGGCAGGCTGAGACATTTAGAGGCCACTGCAGGGAGTCACTGGAAACATCTTACACCGTTGAGGATACGCGCAGAAGACTGGGAATGTTCTGCAATCATGATAATTTATAATAGTGAAAATATAGGTAAACAAAATTACATAAAATTCTACTTGGCTTCCAATTTAAAAACTTCAATTAATAAGGTCACTACTATAAGGCCCAAGTCTTTTGCCAAGTGTCCCCCTCTTTCATGCCTTCAAGGAAGTCCCGGGAATGATCCTTGGGTAGATGTAGCGTGGGTCACTTCACAAAATCCCAAACCTATTCATTCCTTCGTACTTAGTAGCATATGAGTAGTTTCCAGACAGTGTTAAACCCACATGAATTCTGTTAACCTGATGGGTAAATAAGATAAGAGTAACTTCCTTTACCTCACCATTGCCACTCTCTCCACATAGGAGCACAGACCGAAAAATTCAAGAGCTGACTGACAGCAAGTTAATCTAAGTTATCTCTCCTGGAACACAGATTTCTCAAAAATAAAATAGTACTAAGATATAATGAAGAGCCTCCATTTTCATAAGACCTACCATATGACTTGTTTTTGAATAGTGTTTAATTCCACAATTGAAAATAACACTGAAATCTACCAACATATTTATAGTAAAATATGAAATTCTGACCTGGGTATCGTTAGATGGCTGCCTTGAAGTAGCTGAATTATTTAAAATAGCCTTAGCACAGTCTTTCGTGAAGTATGCATGCTTTTGCAAGTTTAATACATTTATTTATAAGTTAGCATTTTAAAAGTTAGTGTGTGCATGCAATGCATCTATCTCTAAATATTTATGAGTGTACTTCACCATTAAGCAAGGAGATAGGAGTGGAAGACCATTGAAAAACACTCTAAATACTGAGAATGCTTTCAAATGGGAGGAGAAGACTCTCGGTATCTTAACTGCTGACTGCAGTTCAAAGGTCCGCTGGTTTCAGGTCAGCATTTCCAATTAAGAAACCTTTCCATCATTAATCTACTGAGTCATAAAGGCTTTTAGGAAACAGGTCAATCCACAGAGGTGGGTAGACAAGCACAAAGAACAGGGATCTTAGGATTCTTGAGCATCTGGGTCAGAGAGAAAATTCTCAGAAAGCTCTTTCTCCAGTCCACCCTCGTAGGGAAGAGAAAAGCTGCTTTTATAGCTCTGTGCTTGGGAAGGTATTAGGGAGAGGGTGGTAGGAAAGGAGAAGGTAGACTTCCCAAGCTTGTTCACTCTTATGGGGAAGTGATTAGCGTTCATCTGCCCCAGTGGTTGATTGTTCCTTCTATGGTCACAGCTGCCAGACATAGGTGCCAGCCTCTGGATTTCCTGTTTATCCATGACCCATGGACTGAAAATAAACTTCCCTTAAGAGCTGATAGATATTCCTTAAGGAATATGATCTTGTAGCAATTTCTTGCAACTTTCTACCTTAATAAATGAGGGGAGGGCATCAACATAGTAAAACAAACATACAAACTAAAGCAGACTTTCTCTTCCTGGAAATGCAGAAGACGGAAGACAGCAAAACATGAGCAATTCCCAAAGAAAGGGTAGATGAGGCAGAGGAGATGTTTCCAGTGTGATTTCTGTTACATTATTACATAATTTAAATCTCTAGCTGGTAAGAGTGCTAGCTTTCACATGTTACTTTTTTCTGCTTTTAATCCAAGAGTCATGGGAATATCTAATTTCTTGTGTAATTACAGCTCACTTTCAAGTGATTCCCACTGCTAGAGACTTGAGGTGGAAAGTTGATCCTGTTCATAATAAAATTCTGAAATGTTCTTTTACTTGTTCCTATGTTGAAAAGGCACAGACAGCCTCAGGACTCTCTCCTTTTGAATTTTTAAATCGAATTGATTTTTAACTTATAGAAAAACAGACAAAATATAAACATATAATGTATCTGCCGCATGATGTTTCAGCCTGTACTTAATATTGCAGAATGTTTAAAATCAGATTAAGTGTATATCTCTCCTCTAGCGTTTAACATTTCTTTGTGATAAAAGATATTAACAAATCTTTTCTTGTAGCTTTTGGAAATACATAGTCATTGTTGCTGTCTCTAAGAGAGTGTCTCTTTAAAGAAAAAAGCTATAAATTCTAGCTGTTTCCTGTGTATACTCTTATTGTATGTGCATCAGGTGTGCACAGGAGCATCGGTAGACACGTTATTGAGAAGCTCAGAGTTACCAATATTGAGTCCTTGTTGCATTAAGGAAAAGATTTAAAAACATCTCCCTTCAGGTAATTTTACCAAAAGTGAGCCCAAATTTGACTCTCTACTTCTCTCTCCCTGTGTAAGCACTCTTGTGTGGTGTTGAATCTGTGCCTGTCTGAAGACTGTCTTGGAAATCCGTCTGTCCCTATGTGTGTGTGCATGAATGTTTGTGTGCGTGTGTGTGCATGCATGTGTGTGTTTGTGGATCCCTAACAAAGGGCTGTGCTCGCTCTTTTATTGAACAGAACAGAAAGTGTCACGTGGGAAAAGGATGAAGAACACTTTGCAGGAATCTTTACCAGAGTCTTACAAGTGATTTAGTCCTACCCTAACTGATCCAGAGTCTTACAAGTGATTTAGTACAACCCTAACTGACCCAGAGTCTTACAAGTGACTTAGTCCTACCCTAACTGACCCAGAAAACAAACAAATGGTATCAGCCAATTTCAACATTTATGTCAGACACTCATTTTGTAAGATAGTTTTCTATATTGGCTGTTTCCAGCATTTATTACTATAACATACATACACATATGCATTACTCAGGGTGGGGGGTATGGAAGAGTACATAATTTAAGACTACAGCCATGCATTAGGTTGTAAAAGCCGAGCACATGAGAAGTCCAAGGCAGTAAGTTTGGCTGGTCCACCGTTCTCTTAACTGCAGATTAAATGGACAGGCTAAGTACACAGTAGGACAACTGTCTTAAGTATTAAATGACTTAAAAATTTGTTATTAACTCTGGCCGTGAGGTCCAGCAGAAGTTCCAGTCTCTTGGGATGTAAAATATAATGTATTGCTGTATTGAGGTACGCATGGAAGCCAGAAGATGTTAAATTCTGTAGTGATAGGCAATGATGAACTGCCGAGTAGGTGCTGGGAACTGAACCCAGGCCCTCTGAAAGAACAAGCGCCTTTGATCACTAAGCTATCCCTCCTGCCCCTCTAGTTTTACTTTTGAATTAACATAAAAAATAATGTCCCAGAAGCACACTGCTTGTTATTCTTATGTTCTCTTTGTTTTTCTGAGTACACCTGTTGTGATCCAGCTGCTCTCACTCCCCATGACTGACAGTGGAACGTCCTTGTAATTGACAAGGATGCTTGTGTTCTTTCTGGCTGGTGGGTCTTCACAAAAGGAGTAGAGGTTATAAAGCTTGCTGGGCAAAATAAAGGTTGCTGTTTTTCCACCTGAAAAGAAGCCTCCATGTCTCAATCCCGGCATCCTCCCCCAGTCTCGGCTATCCAGGCTGTGCTGGCTGCAGCATATGGCTTTCCCATATTACAATTGCATGCATACAATATTGTAATGTCTCACATATTTTCAATGTAAGGTTACATTTATAGTCATAATTTTTATTAAAACAATATTCGACTCCTTGTGAATTTTCTAGTTTGGAGCTATATGCTATCATAAAATGTTGATCTTTTAAAAAACATCTTTATGTATTTTCTGGCACTTTCCGGATCCAGCAGTGAGACCTGAAATTAATGTTTAAGAGAGCCAACTTGTACCAATCGATCACTTCCACCTACGTAAACTTAGTTTCATTCTCCCATGTAATTAACTTCATGGGAAGTTCCAAGGTGCTATTATCCTGACCAGCTTTCCCCAGTATTTTGGGAATTATTGCAAAAAATGACAGGCCATCCAACATGGAGTACACAAGAGAAGCATAACAGAAAAGCTGAAAGGGAAGGTCCTACAGCAGCCTGTGAATTACACCCCGGCCGGAGAAGCTGTGCTGGTATATCCAGGAGACACAGTGACACTCCTCCCTGTGTCCCAAGTTCACTGCTGTTTGTGGACTCGGCCTCACTGAGGAACTCCCTGAATGCACAGAGTCTAGACAGTTCCATTGGGGTGTGTTTTCTATCCTCTTGGCACCCTGGTCACTGAATCCCAGAACTGGGTGAAAACTTCTCACCCCAGAATTCCTTCCTGCTGCTGGTCTCCACTGCCAATATCAGGTGCCTGCACCACCCTCTTCTGTCTGCCAAGGCTGCTGCCTTCTGTGAATAGTTAGGTCACACTGTCATCGCTCTCTAAAAGTAGGGAACAAGGCTTGGGAGTCAACGGAAACTGGCTTTCTTTCCCCCAGCTTTTCACAGTATTTACTAGAGAGACAGACACAGTTCCTGGCCCCACAGGGCTCTGTCTTTACATGGACTTTTTTTTCTGCCCACTCAGATAATTTGGACTCACACATCCTAAGTAGTGTATTCTCGTACCCGAGGAGTGTAGATACCAAACAATGAAGTAATGAAAAGCTATCTCCCAGTTTGCACAGACACCAGAAATAAGGACAATTGTTTTATGGCAATCCAAGATATTGATGTTTATGAATTTTCCTTTATTTTAGTTTAGAATAAACAAATACAATCTAGTGCAGCCTTACAGTTATTTCTTAGAGCAATACACAGTAGTAATAACATGTCCACTAAATGGCTGACCTTCTCTGTGCATGCCTTCATTTAGCCTTAACAATTCCAAATACTAGGTACCACGGCCCTCATGAACTTAGAAACAAAGTCAGCACTGGGGCCAGCAAGATGGCTCAGCGGGTAAAGGAACTTGCCATGAAGACTGATGATCTGAGCTCAATCATTGGGGCCCATGTGGTGGAAGGAGAAAAAACAGAGTCTCTCAAAGTGTCCTCTGACCTCCACACATGTATTGTTGTGTGTGTGTATGCTTGTCTAGTGCACACACACAATTTCAGTAAGGGAAAGTGATTTTTAAAAATGCAATTGAGAATGCAAACATGTGACTTGCCCACATCTATAGCCTTTGCGAGAACACAGGCCTGATTCCAGGACATTTCTGAACTTGACCACTTTGAGGCAATTCTTGTTGAAGTAGCTCGAAGTTACAAGGCTATTCCCCAATCTAATCCAACTTACCATCCCTAGTCACCATCCCTGGCCACAGTGGCCACTGCCTGCCCACTATCAAACGGTTTCAATCAAATTTCAACACTGCATAAAATGAACTAATACCTAATTAATTGGACTCAACTGTAGCCTTTTACTCCAAACTACAAATTGGAAACTTACTTGGTTCTTTCAAAAGAAGTCAGCCAATTAGTCGCTGGCTGCCAGCGCAGGTTTAGGATGCGTTTTCTATTTCTCTAATAACTAAAATGAAGAAGTCGTTTTTGGCATTTGTAGAAACTCCATAACATAACAGTTTTAAATTGAATTGCAGTTGCTTAGGGCTAACAGTCTGATTCGTACAAACTGACTTTGGGGGAGACCAACACGATGGGAGAAGAGCAGCCCTTGGCACGAATCCTTCCAGATCCTGATCACAGGCTTCAACAAATGGCTGGCAAAGCATCGTTTCAACACCAGCAGGGAAATAATTCAGTTGCTCGTGAACCGCAAGGCGACAGCTGCTTCATGTGGCCATTGCCCGAACACACGGACTTCTGCTAACATCCACCTACTCACTTCAAAGACGAGAGAAATATTGTGACTGCCCGCTGTAGAGTCAGAAAAATGCAAAACTACAAACTGAAACAGACACCATCAGATCAGAACATAGTCTCCTTAACCTGATACCTACACACACACACACACACACACACACACACACACACACACAGAGAAAGTTTTAGCTTTGTTCAGAAAACAAAACAA
This sequence comes from Microtus obscurus, assembly GCA_963919715.1. Classification (NCBI taxonomy): domain Eukaryota; kingdom Metazoa; phylum Chordata; class Mammalia; order Rodentia; family Cricetidae; genus Microtus; species Microtus obscurus. The sequence goes on from CAWTZC010001279.1 coordinate 48,841, forward strand.
ACAAACAAAAAAACCCACGTTCAGCCTCCTTGAAAGTGCATGGAAATTTAAATTGACTTTAACCACAATGAAAGTTAAGACCCCCCCACACACACTACTGTTTTCTTTCACTCCTGTGATGTATTCCATGAGCTACAGTTAACAGTTTTCACTGAGTCTTGTTCACTGCCCAGGTTCGCTACAAAGTTACCAATTTATTGGGGGTGTTAGGTTTTTACATTTCCAATCTTTGATCATCTTCAGTTACACTTTTCAATAGAAATAGCCTCTGCTTTCTCTGAGTCTCCCAAGTGTGTCAATGTATTATTTTTAATAATAGTTTGCACTCTGGTATACATGTCTCTTCTAGGCCAGATTCCATCTGTCCTGGAGCTGATCTCCACAGCTCTGTGCACTGCAAAGCTACATTACTGATATGGTAAAAAAAAATAATAACGTACTATTGACCTGGGGTATATTTCTGTAGTGTGGTTTCCTGGCATACACAAAGCCTTGGGTTCAATCCCCAGCACTGTAAAACAAACAAACAAACAAACAAATAACAGATCACCAATTGGAAAATCTAAAACTTTTTTCAAAATTATAGTTTAACTCAATAGCAGAGGCTGGAGCATAATGTATCCTTGCATCTTGCATTCTCTCTCTCTCTTTCTCTCTCTTCATACACACAAACACACACACACACACACACATATATATATTATATATATATATAATATATATATATATATAATATATATATATATATTCTCCATATAAATCTTTTGTCTTGCAGGTTGAAATTGAATGACACCTGGAAGATGCCGTGAAGAACACTCAAAGGAACACCAATTTCCCTTTGTCATCTGATTAACTATATTTAACGTTAGATTGCACAAAAGAGAGATTGAGGAGGCAAGAGAAACCACGAAAGCAGATTGATTCCCATTGCCCAGTCATTTCCCCCCGATGTTGGAGTGGGGGACTAGTGGAGGAGCAGCAAACACGACATGGGGGGGGGGAAACAGCAACTGAAACCCACCGTCTGGTTCTTCCATTTCCTACAGCATGCGAAGGAGCCACAGGGCTCCCACAGCCTAAGAGGGAGGCTGCTTTCGAGAGCATTGCCCACAAAACTATGGATATCACTCTGCAGAGCCAACCTCTTGCCTTTTCTGTTGTCTTGTATAACTAAGGTTCAGCAATCGCCTATAATCTAAAGATATTATAGCAGCATCGTTTGATAGCCCAATACCTAACCTGTTTTTTCAGGAAAAGAACTATTGATTTTGCTTTTTTCATATAAAAAAAAAACTCTAGCCCAAATTCTATGATTAAATAATTAATAATTAAATAAGTCAGTGATTAAAAAATTAACAAGGGGATTTTTTTAAATTTCAAACCTATGAAGCACTGATGGCACACATTGATGGTGCACACTCCTGGTGCACACTCCTGGCACACACTAATGACACATACTGATGGCACACACTCCTGGCACACACTGATGGTACACACTCCTGGCACACACTCATGGTACACACTGATGGCACACACTCCTAGCACACACTGATGGTACACACTCCTGGCACACACTGATGGTACACACTCCTAGCACACACTGATGGTACACACTCCTGGCACACACTGATAGCACACACTGATGGTACACACTCCTGGCACACACTGATGGTACACACTGATGGCACACACTGATGGCGCACATTCCTGGCGCACACTCCTGGCACACACTGAGGGCATCTGCTGTACACCAGAATGAACTCCCAGCCCCACTGCGTGAGTGTGATTTCCACTTCTGTCCTCTCACCACGAACTGCACAGAGAATCAAAAGAAGTAAAGTGACGGGTTTTTGTATTTTTAGCTAGATTCTTTTTTACCCTTCAAGCTTTATTAGCACCTGAACATACAGTGAAGCTGTGTTTATAAATGTTTAACAATAAAACAGTTTTGTTAGATTTTGTTTTTCAAGACAAATAGGCAAAAATTACTTAAGAGTGTATAATTAAGCTAAACCACCTATATCAACTTTGTTTCTTTATTGCATGAAATGGAAATGGGTCAGAACTACTAGAAACAGCATGATCTACCAACTAGGAAAATAGAGGCATTCTATTGTGGGTAAATTGGAGTTTTAGCACTATAAATTATTTCAAAAATGAATAAATGCACAAATTAGAAATAGGTTACAAATCTTTAGGCAGGTCTACTTTAAATTAGTTCTGAAGGCTCCTCTCATTTACTTCAATAATTAAATAAAATATTTCCCTCCTTTTGTAATGGTAAATGAAATACACACACACACACACACACATATAAAGCTTTGTGTTAGATTCCTCATTTTGTTGAGCCCTTCAGCCTGCTTTGCCTGTCTTCTATGAATCTGTCTTATGTTATTTTATTTTTATTTTTAGATGTGATAAAAAAAATAGCCTGACAAAAACAAGCACAGAGAAGAAAAGGTTTATTTCGGGTAACAATTCCAAATATTATCCACTGAAGTGGGGAAGTCAAGGCAAGAACTTCAGCTAGTCACATCGGGTCCAGTCAAGAGTAGAGAGAAGCTAATGTGTACTTGCTCACTTGATTTCTTGCTCAATTTCTCCATTCTTACACACTTCAGGGCCCCCAACCTAAGAAGTGGTTCTGTTCCCAATGAGCAGAGTCTTCCCAAATGAAGTAAGATAATCCCTCACGGGAATGCCCAAGCCTGACCCAATGTAGACAACCCTTCGCTGAGACGCTCTTTCCAGGTGATGCTAGAGTGTATCAGGTTGACAGTTCCAGCTAGTCCTCACACAGCCCTCACGGCCCTCACAGCCCTCACAGCCCTCACAGCCCTCACAGCCCTCACAGCCCTCACAGCCCTCACACAGCCCTCACAGCCCTCACAGCCTCACAGCCTCACAGCCCTCCTTCTCTTTGGAGAACTGAGTTAGGTGATGACAGCACACAGCCTGTGACAGCACACCAGTTACATCACTTATGAGGTGGCCAATCAGAAAGCTCCCTTCCCTCTCCACTGTAATAATTGAGAGAGTTCATTATCACCAAAAAACTAAATTATTTGCTCCAAATTGATATAAGCATATTGTTGAAGAATTTCCCTTCTGGATTGAAATCAAAAGGCTGTGTTCTTGGGCGCTCGCTTCTTACCATATTGAAAATCAACCTGACTAAAAACTAAATCAGTATGAAAATGGCTGAGCTGAAGAGAAATAAAGGTGATTCTGCAACTGCCTGGAGTAGACCAAACCTTGGGTGAATAGCTTCGTAGTGAAAAGTCTCCATATTTTGCATTAAATAATTTGAGCTGAGGTTTGGGCAATTGTGGCCACCAGATGAAAATTGGTGCTGTTTCCTACATCACTTCAAGCTGCCATGCTCTTTTGCTCTAAGGTAGCTGTAGGACAATGGAGCAAGACTGGGCAAGGTTAGTCAACCCCAAGAGCACGGCATTGGCAGACTAAAATGTAAATTGTGGTCCAATTACATTGTTAAAGCGACTGAAACTTTCCACGTAAACATTTAAGTTCCACATAAACATCAAGGGCACGAAAACCTTCCTATATCATGAAACCTTACAATTTAAAATGTCCTTGGAGGTCATTGAGACAGCTCAGTGGGTTCGGCACTTCTGGAGTAATGACCCAAGTTCCACCCCAGGATTCCCATGGCTGTGGTAGGCTCTCTCTCTCCTCCACAGTCATGCCATAGCATGATTACACACACATGTGCACACACTCACACACTAATGTAATTTACAAATTTCAACAACCTTGTGGTACCCTTCTCCCATCCTCATTTTGGAAATAAGTAACCTGAAGTCTGGAGATGGGAATGGGATCACTCGAAAGACCAGGCCATGGTACTATTAATAGCTATCAATGGCATCAAAGTGAACCCTGTACCAAAACTCAAAATTCACCAGAAATTAAAATTTGGCTTATTGCATTTCCCACACTATTTTGAGATGAAGCAACTTGGGGCTTTCCTAAAAAAATTACCATTTTAAGTAGGAAATTGCTTAGCAATGTATACAAGTGATTCTTCCCCTTGGCCCTTAAGGTGTTCATTAATTCTTCTGAAAGGAAGATGTGTTAAATGAATTAAATATCATTAAACAGATATAGGGAACTGATTAATCACCTGAAAAAGTTTCTCTGGAATGTTCTTACGTTCTTGTAAGTCATTTCCAGGTTTAAAAAAGGTAAAGATCATTATATGCAATGAAAACTAGTGAATTTCACTAAATATAAAGGCAAATTGCAATCTTCCTCTGAAATAAGACTTATGCATTGTTCTTTCTCCAAGTAGATGGGCTGGCTGTGTCAACAACTCAAGTCCAGAAACTAAATGATGCTATCCTTGGTAGGTTCAACTGTCAACTCGGCTGTTTATTCAAGTTCCTATGAGTTTACTTTTGTATCAGCAAATGTTTTCTCTGTATTTCCTTTACAGCTTTCTTTTTTAAAGTGTGGAACTCATATTTCTGCTTCAATAGCCATAATTACTGTAAAATGTTTAGTGCATATTTGTGGACTTTTAACCAACTCTCTAATCTTCAGCCAAGAAATCCTATGAAACCAAAGAATCAGATATTTTCTTTTGAAACTTTTGCATAATTGCAGAAAATAAATTCCCAGCCTAGACAGTGACCAGCAGAGAAACTGGGTCCACTCGCCATGGCCTCAAGTGATGAGAAGTTTGATGAAACAAGCAGAATTTTAAAAACTAAATATTAAATATTCACTTAAAACCCCTCATTCTGTGATTTATTCCTTTCAAACGGTTTTAAGCTGTTGGTTAAGATTAGCTAATATTATTAGCCATACTTTATTATAATCTATTCCTACTCTGGAAACATAGCTCTAAGCAAGTCATTTTGTTTTATAGCTGCACAAATAAGAATAAATCTATCAATATTTGTGGGGTTAAAACAGTGAACAAAGTTCTCATAGAGTTACAATTTTTCCCCAAAACATTTCACACAAATTTTCTGTATCAGTGGAATATTGATAGATGCTAAATGATTAACACTCATAAAAAATGGATCGATTACGCTCCTCCTAACAGTTTCTCTTTGAACAAATGACGCCTGTACCATTCCCAGAATCCTGTTTGTTTTCCCGCCTCTACTCGGCCCTCTCCCTCATTACTGTCACACTGATAGCTAAGCCTGCCGCCATAGGTCCTATCTGGCTTTCTCCACCTGCAACTCCCAGAAGTTTCCAAATACCATCATACCTTTGACATACCCACCCAGATCTGCTACACTTTTAATCCATCAGCTACCTCTTGCAGGATGGTTTTTTTCATTGATTAAGGTGACCAGATGGTACTCACCAGGTGCTCCGTGGCGTCTTCAGACGCTCCACATGTAGAGAAGCCTCGTCCTGCCTTTTACCTTTTCTCTTCTCGCAGCAACCGACTCAAACTTAAACAACCCTGCAGCTGTCTCCAGATCTCTGCCTCTAGGAAAATGGTTTGTTCCCTTCTCACGCCAGCCAAACCACTTTGGGGCAGCCCAGGAGGTCCTGTAGATCTTGGGATACTTAGGGTCAGCTCGAACTCTCTAACACAAACATTTATAGGGGGCCCTAAATGCGCGAGTCAAAGACATTCCAAATGGGGGGGGGGGGATTCTCGTAAAAACTTTTAAAGAGATCACACACTTTTTCTCCAGCTAGCAAACCTCCCTATAAACAGAAAACTCAAAGTTAAGGTTCGCAGAGTCCAAAGACTCAGCCCGGATGTCACCATGCCCGTGGTCCTGTTCCCCTTGCAGTCCTGCTCGCTCTCTCTTTGCGAATAAGTTTTCCCACACAATGCAGTTTTAAAGTGCAAATAAGTACAAGAGAAGGCACTGTTTGGATTCAGTGTCTGCTCGTGGGACCGGTGCCTTACAGATTATGACATGTAGCGCACAGAAAATGGGGTTAGAAAGGGTGACGTGGCCAAAGGCTGTCCTCGGGCTGTAGAAGGCAGGGAAAACCCTTCATTATTCTTCCTCTCAGAATGAGGATGCTCCTGATAGCTACGTGTCACCTCTAATGTCATCTTCTCCCTCTCAGGCTTTGTCTACCTGTCTCTTTCTTTCCTTCACTGTCTTTCCCCCAGCCCTCCCCCCTTCCTCACCGTGGCTCCCAGAACCAAAGAGAGGCAGAAGAGTCTAAGACTGGATCCACCAGTCCCCAATGAATTAATAACCATGCCCAGCCCCAATACATGCCGGAAGGACTTTTCAATCCCAAAGAGAACATTAGGAATTCTTAATAAGTTGGACATTAAAAGTTAAAGCATTGGAATTTTATTATTGTTATTGCTATGGGATATGTTGAAATATTTAGATTTTAAGGGGTTGCTTAATAAGTGTTACACAAATCAATGTTAATATTGGTTAATTTTTTAAAAATTTATTCTAAGAAAACTTAAAATAAAAAGAGAAAAATCATTGTTCCTATCTAACAAAGGTAGGACAGTGAGCTATCCACACACCTCTAGCATAGAAGAATGATTGAGTTAATTTTTTCTGTTATATAAAGAAAAAATCTAAATGATACAAAATGAAATTATAACAAATATCTTAAATTAAGAAATAAATGGTCCTCAACATAAGGGTGTCCTAAAACATTCTTATGACACCTTTCTTAAGACAAAATTTAATAGCATGTCTTCTTTTGTGTTTATTTTTATTGTGGTTCTTTGACATATTCATACTGAAAATATAATAGGAAAGACAGAAGAATAAAATATGAACAAAACAGCACTTATGATAATTATTCCAGAAATTCATGGCTCCCAATCAGAGATTCTCTGTCTGTGTAGCCGATGTTTGCTTAGACCCCACCATGATCACCCATCAACATATCCCTCTACCTGAATGCTTAAGCAGTATGCATCTAGTAAACAGAAGGTGCCATGACCCACAGCTTGGAACTCACTAGAATGAAGACTCTTCAAGCAATGAGGCTTGACAGATGTAGACAATGAGGGAAGCCAGTCAGCAAACGTCATTCTAACTTCCTTTCCGAAGCATTCATTTATATTGTTTATCAAATTTGAAGATAGAAAATAATGCATGAAGAAATTTAAGAGCCAACTGAAAAGAAAGCAATGAGTCCAAGCAGTGACTCAATGGCACACAAAAGGCACACCCAGTCACTCTGAATACATATCATAAACAAAGGCATGCTAAGCCGCATGACTGAAATCCTTTTACTAATTGCCTAAGTAGACACGAAATAAAACCACCCAAATCAAACATTCTTATTGTAAAAGTTAACCTATTTGTTGCAATACTATGATAACTGATTAACAAAACTTCAAGCAAAGTATCCTTAATTTTAATCATAAATTTTGCATTTGTTGCAGCCTTTTTATGGTACTGGAGGTAGAACTCAGGCCCTGCTTATTCTACCACTGAGATACATCCCAGCCCCCTTTGTAACGTTTTTAAAAACTGAGCTGTATTTAAGAATGTTTCTACTGCTTCCTATAGATTATATAAGGGGAGAAGTAAGAATATACTGCCTTCTTAAGACATCTGTCAGTCTGATTTTGAAATCCAAATGAATAAAAGAAAAATTTCAGGCAACAGCAAAGATATAAACCACATGTGTTCACTCATTAGTCAATACTTAGCAGGATTAGCTGCATTAGAAGGCGATGAACCTGTGTCCACCACCCCCATATTCTCCTTCTCAAAGTGAGTCCTTGCAGATGCACAAAGAAGTATGGATCTTGATGCTCTTAGAAATCCTGTCTGTAGAATCTTCATCACACAAGGGATTTGTACAACCATAAACATGTCAAGAGCTGATTTGTTGTTGTGGTAACTGCGCCAACATTGTCCATTTTAAAATTCATTGTTGCTGGGCGGTGGTGGCGCACACCTTTAATCCCAGCACTTGGGAGGCAGAGGCAAGCAGATCTCTCTGAGTTCAAGGCCAGCTTGCTCAATGTAACAAGTTTCATGACAGCCAAGGCTACAAAGAGAAATCCTGTCTTGAAATCCTCAAAAGAGTCCATTGTTTATACTCATCGTACTATGGCTTACAATACCTAACTTGATGGAATTGTCGTGAGAAATTATCAAAACCACACAAATGTTGACATATGAATGAAGCTGATTCACCACAAAAGAGAGAAAATAATTTATTTGAGGGACAACAACAGTTTTTTTCAGTCACATGACCATCTCCATGTGCAAAAACATTGCTGAACTGACAATGTACCTCCAAACTTGGACATAGAAATCATAGATATCAATCTCTATGACAGAGAACTAGTCAACTAATGAACAGTCCTCCAAATTATTTTCCCTCTAAGCTACTTATGGAAACTTTAAAAAATCAACCACACCAACCAAGAAGTCTCAAGCAGTCATAAGCTGCAAAATGTGCATGTTTTTAGGCAAAGGAGTCCAAGTGTAGGTACCATGCACTGGCTACACACACGATAGGAACAACAGTCCTCGAAGACATCATCTCATCATCTCAGCTTGCCTGGAATTAGAAATCAAATCACCATATTCATGAGTAGCTCCAAAGCTGTATCTTATATCTTTGTGCTATGTAGATGAAACCATGGATGGGTGAATTAAGAAATTTGTGTCCTATTGTCTAATATTTCCCTGTGAGGAAATTCTACAAATGGCACAGATTGGATGTTGTATTGCACGTCCTCAAATTTAAAGACTATAAAATTATGTACAAAGCAATGAAATCACCAGGGAGTTAAGTGGTCACACCAACGAGCATATCTGAAATTCCTATAGCAAATGACCTTAAAAGTTTCCAAAAATACTGGAAAGTATTGAGAATTTTCTGTTGGCTTTTTTCCTTCCCCTTTTGCAATAGAATGAGGGAATGAAGCATTTTCTTGGACACTGAGGATAATTATAACTAATCATCTCCTTCTCCTTGGAGCAACATTCGTTGACGTTCCTTCATTTTCGGGTGGCTGGCTGACACAATTCAAATATAATTACTCTTCTTGCATGATAAACTCCAGCACCGTGAGCAAATACAGTGTGTCTCATTGTCAAGTATGGCTAGACAGCAGCGACGTGATAGAGACCTTTCAAGCCGTGGTGGAGCCCCCGCCTTTGAAATCTGTGTGAGATGACAAAACTGACTTTCATTTCCCTTGGACTTTCTCAAGGTATCCTTATTAAGAGAAAAAAAAAAGCCCGAGTCCCATAAATTTAATCTACTGCCTGCCAATCACAGTGGACTCTGCTGTCAGACAATCGTGATGCATAACCACAAAATTTAAATGTTATTGTTTCATACAAGAAGAAGCCGTTGCTCGTAACTACCCCAAGCAGTCATGTGACAATCCGGACACTTCTTTGTTATCTTCCTCCACCAAGGAACAATAGCAAGGATGGCAGAGGAGTAACAAATGGATCAAACAGAGATGGAGTGACACTGTGAACTCAAACGTAGATCGCTTCTCCCGCTATCTTTGAAACACACACACAATGAGTGAACGGTCCTTTTTTAATGTATATTCATTTCAGATTGATAGTGATGCCTGATTCTCAAGTGACTGCTACATGGATAATCACTAGACTCTGACCTCCAATCAACTTTTGAAAAGGAAATTATATTAATAATAATGTTAATATTATACAGCTGTGAGTTTGAATTTGGAAAAGAAACAAAGCCTTGAAAGTTAAATGAAAATTTTCAACATGGCCTCCCAGGCACAAAGAGCACTGATTTTTATCAATACTGTAAATTCTGTGGAATTTTTTGGTATAGGTTCTAATTAGTAGTTTTAGTTAAAAAATAGTTTTCTATGAATGGTCACATATATCAACACAAATACCACTTCACCACCAGTTTAATTATAATGAAGTTTAACATATAATTTTACCTGCTGTTTTCTAGGACAGTGTTTTCACATTGGGTCTTCTGATTCTAGACCTTTCTGGAATAAGAGAAGTCTTTGTTGAGAATGTACAGCAGTATTAATGGAAATACTATATTACTGTATAGAAACAGTCAGCTCGGCACATCAGTTGGTTAACATTTTTCATAAAATAAAACAATTGGTATCTAAGTGAAGTGACATCAGATTCTAAGCAACCTTCATTTGCTCCACTTGGAGCAGAAGACCTTCCCTTGTGTTTGCTTCCAGAGTGGGCAGAATGCTATCACACACTTCATCTGGGAATGGTGTCTACTCTAGCCATGTAGCAATGACAGATGTGTGTGGCTCGCTTCAACAAAAGCAAAGATGAATCAAATAAAATGGAGGCCTTGACCACTTCATTTGCCACAGCTGACTGGGCCATAGTTAGGGAACAGAAGTGGTGAGCCAGGTGTATTTAGCCAAAAAAAAAAAAAAAACAATAAACTTGTTCTAGAGAACAGAACGTATAGCCGCACAACAAGCTGGAAAGCTAAGTCAACTATGAGGCAGATAGAATTTCCCCCACAAACAATGTGGATGACCTGCTAACTGAAATAAAATGGTCAGAAAAGCTTTTCCATTGCCCATGGGCTACTGTGCCACCATCCAGCAATGCTTCACACAGTCACATGACACACCTCAGCAGCTTCCTCTTTGGTGCTCAAGGCTTATGCCCTCTCTAGCTTGACTTTTCTTTGCCCTAGAAGAAAGAGCTTCACCAAGCTGAAGTCATCCACCTCTCTAGCCTCACTGGGCTCATCCACGTGAATCAATATTTGTCGGTTAGATACATTCATACCTAGAATTTTTAGGCATATTGTGGAACGTAGTTTAGAAATAAAAACCAAACAAACATACCGAGCTACCAGAACTTCCAACCATACTTGCTTGAGCACTGCTTTTTACAGTTTAGTGAAAACCAGAGACTTCACGTAATGCTACCATTGGATCCTTATTTCTCCTTATTCCAAAGCCCTCCACTCCTAAGCTGCATACGTAAAAAATCCCAACTTCATTCCACTGACTTACTAGCCATAAAAAGTCAGAAATTCAGGAGTTTGAACTACAGTGAGGGGGTTATATAAGTGTATCCCAAGTCCAAAAATAAAATAAAACAAACAAAACGCAGACAGGTGACTGAGGGTTTGCATGTGGTGTGCCATGTTGCTCCCGCGCAAAAGCTGAGATTCTCCCCATGCATATTTAACACGCATCAGCTCAGAGAAAGTTACACAGTGTTTCCATCAGCAGAAGATGTGGCACTTAGAGCAAGCATCAGGAAAATAAAAACTACAGACAAAATAGGGTGGATTTGCATATTTCACTTGAAATTAGGTGATGTTGCAGCATATTGGAGACTCATATGCATTGGATGTCAGCGGAGTTACTTTTCTTCCCCCCAAGGTGACATTGGTGCTTGTCTTACCAAATATGATGCAGCTGACAAGTGTTTTCATGTAAGGAAGATATATGCCTCCCATCACCTTGTCAAGCTGAGTGAAGGCAAACTCCAGCACATCCTTTCACAAGTGATTAGGTGGTCCAAGTCATTAAAAGTCCTAAAGTTAGACGGCAGCGCTGTGCCATGCATACATATGAACCCATCCAAGGCGGCCTCCTTGAAGCAGGTGATAGCTCTCAACTTTGTCTCAGACCAAGTCATAAATTCTTGGCTGAGCTTTCTTTCTTTTAGCATATCTTTGAAATTGCACTCAACAGTAAATGCTGCTTTGGCCAGTCTCATTGTCTCCAACTTTCCTGGCCAAACCTCTAACCACTGGAGGTCCAAACATCTGATTTGGGTTCACTAACACAAAGAAAACAACTAATTGGCATTATTTATTCTTCCACAGAACTTTTTAAATTAATTTTCAAAGTGCTTTTAAAACTCTGGCCGCAAGGAAGAAAGGGAAGGGGTATTGTTTAACTATTCCACAAAGTAAGGGAATTAAGGCACAAGAGTTGAAATAACACTGCCAAGAGTCTGAACAGTTTTGGCTAATCAAACGATCAGAACAGAGTTCAAATTCTTACTTTATGATGGCCTATAATTTCCCCAATTCAACATAATCAAATTCAGAAAAAAAAATACATCCGATGTTCTATAAATTAGATTTTTAACTACAAGAAAATACAAACTTAAAACATGGAAAACACATTATTTGATCTTGAAATTCTATTTCTAAGACTGTCCTAAAGAATAGGTGCCGTGCGTGGGCAGACATGTATCATAAGATGTTAATGCACTGTCATTTATAATTAATAATTACAAATGAACTAAATGCCCAAGGGTGAGGAGAGTGTCATGGAGATTTTTTGTTTGAATGTTGTCAATTCAAACATTTTCCAGAGACAGGTTTAATGCTACGGGAAGATAACAAGGGTATCATGTTTGTAAGACAAAGGAAATCAATACTTAAGGATGCCAACTGTACTAAAGATGTAAATATAGAGGAAGAGAACTATAAAAACACAACTGGGTGCTAACCCACATTTACCTGCTTGAGTATGTCAGAGCATTTCAACACTCTCTTTTTTGGGGCACGTGTGGATCTTCCTAATTTTCTACAATGAGCAACATTTACTTGAGAGAGAGCATGAGCAGGGAGCTCAGGACAGCGAGGGGTGCACCCTCACACTGTGACAGTGGGGATGTTCTGTCGGGAACTCACCAAGGCCAGCTGGCCTGGGTCTGAAAAAACCTGGATTAAAACCGTCTTGGGAAAAAACATAGAGACAATGAGGACTACTGAGATCTCTAGAACAATGGCAATGGGTTTTTGATCCTACTGCACGTATTGGCTTTGTGGGAGCCTAGGCAGTTTGGATGCTCACCTTAATAGACCTGGATGGAGGTGGGTGGTCCATGGACTTCCCACAGGGCAGGGAACCCTGATAGCTCTTTGGGCTGAAGAGGGAGGGGGACTTGACTGGGGGAGGGGGAGGGAAATGGGAGGCAGCGGTGGGGAAAAGACAGAAATCTTAAATAAATAAAAAAAAAGTGTCCGTGTCCTTAATCCAGTGCCGTTGGCCAGCAGCATCTCTTTTCATTCCTAAGGCAGTGTGAGGAACCAGCTGAGAGGCAATGGCAGAAGCAAACGTTGTGTGCTCAATGTTTATTAGCTCTGACCCCTGAAGAGTTACATTTTTCCGTGGATCAACTTCCTTTCTGTAAAATGGGATGTCAGTAACAGTGCTTACCTCGTAGGGCAGTGCCGGGGCCTGAATTTACCTAGACCAGCACCAAGTAGACTTATTAGTACGCACACACTCCTCTAACAGAATACTTGGCATATGGCAAATACTACATGCTAACTGATATTTCCTAATGTTTCTCATAATTTGAGTGAGAGCTTGTATTAGCGGTAAGCAACACGCTCAAGCAAGGCTGGTGATCAAAGAAAGCCTGGAGGTTCAAACAGCGACAACAGTATCTCTATTGTTTTCAATATTTAATTAATCTCAATTTAATAAACGTATCCCTTGTGTTTACCAGAGTTGAAAATATGTCAATGAGGTTGGAGGAAATCAATGAAAGAGAAAACTTCATGAAAACGTCTCTGCAAACTGTGGACCTTCGGCTCTCTCAGTTGGAGGAGCTGTCTGGCAGGATGGTGAACGCTCTGGAGAACCTGGCGGGCATTGACATGTCTGACCTGATCCAGGCCAGGTCGCGAGCGTCCTCAGAATGCGAGGCCACCTACCTGCTGCGGCAGGGCAGCATCAATAGCGCAGATGGTTACAGCATGTACCGCTACCATTTCAATGGCGAGGAGCTTCTGTTTGAGGAGCCTGCCCTCTCCTCGCCAGGGACAGCCTTCTGGAAAAAAACTTGCTCCTTCCGGGTGAAGGAAGAGGATGCAAAGTTGCACCTGGACCAGACCAGCAGCCAGCACCACACTCCGGGTCCCAGCCCACCCGCCACGCCAGGCCGCAGCAAGCTTGCCCAGGATGGTCCCACGAGCGCAGAGCCCAGACCAGGACCGGATTCTGGCATCTCCGCGGGTGAGCTCGACCAGCGGACTGACCTCAAGAGCCCGGAAGCTACACCGGATCTGAATGCAGTGGGTGTTGCAGGCTCTCAGCTGACCGTCAAAAGCACCGTTTCCCACCAACTGCGGGAGAGCAAACTCGCGCGCTACTACCCAGGAGACGCCAACGCCTACAAAACAATGAAGTCCAGAAGCTTTGTCTATTCTGAGGGCAGAAAGCTGGTCCGGGGACTTAGCAACTGGGGTGCCGAGTACAGTTCAATCATGGACCAAGCATGGAACTTCCACTCGGCAGAATGGAAATGCCAAGTTCAAAGGATCACACGCTCGCGCAGCACAGACATCCCATACATCGTGTCGGAAGCAGCAGTGCAAGATGAGTTTGAAGATGAGCGCAGCGATTCTCTCCTGGCTCCTCAGATCTCCCGTTCCGCCCTCACTGTTGCTGTTGACAGGACTGAGAAGGAAAACTTACTGACTGTGACGCCTCACCAGACTTTAGGATTCCCCTGCCTGCGGTCAAGAAGTTTGCATGGTCATCCTAGGAGTGCTGAACCCACTCCTAGCAAATTAAACAGGGCGGGACATGCTAGCAGCACGAGCAACTTAGCAGTCGCGTCCGTTGCTCCGAAGGGACAAAATGCCAAGCAAGAGAAAAGAAACACAGAAACTGAATGCTAATCTGTTTTGCTTCTTTGATTAAAACCACAACAGAAACAACACACTCACAACCGGAACCGTGAACGGATGCCGTCTTGGCCATCCAAAGCATTATCAATGCCTGGTAATGCTTTCATTTTAAAACGATGAAAATGTAAACTTAAATTGTAATGAACTTACAGCCACATCTTGTTAAGCAAGGTTTTGTAAACGATGTTGTGATACTGCCAGGTTGGGGCTGTAGCCCAGTAGGTAGGGGACTTGCTTACCCAGTTCACCCAAATCCCGCGATCCCAGCTCCCGCACCACATGAACTGCGTGTAGTGGTGTAACACCTGCACAGTTGTGATCCCAGCACCCAGGGAGGTGGGGGCAGGAGGATCAGAAAGTCACAGTCATCCTTGGTTACACAGTAAGTTCAAGGTCAGCGTGGGCTACCCAAGACTGTTACAAACAAGACACTAGGCCAGTGAAGCTAGTTAGTTAGTCACTGTCAAGACTGCAAGAGCTCTTCCTTCTTAGAGCCACCTGCAACCTGACAAAGGCCTTAAGGTACTGGGTAAGTGACACGTAATGAGTAAGTGACACAAGAAAATTAAAGAAATAGTAGAAAAATAGTGTGGATAAACGAAGAGAAGAATAACAATTAGTAGAAATGAGAAGTAGCCACACGCTTCATGTGTTTTTATGACGAGTTTTGCTGCTTTTATGTTTTAAAATTATACAAAGGGGGACATTGCAGAATTCTGTTCAATTTCATGTTCTAATAATATAGGCTGACTGACTTTTGTGAATGCAAGGTTACCTCAGTAACAAAACCTAAATCACTGCATCTTTCTCTAGGAACGGCTGTGCAAAGCTGTAGATAAAACCTAAGGGCTAGTGGCTCAACAACCAGAGACAAGGCCAAGAACACACCTTGTTGTTCATACAAAACAAAGGGCTGGGCTATGAAAAAAACGCCACTTTCATTTGGGACTAAAGGTTTGGATTTTTATCCGGGACACATATACCCCTGAGCAGGGGAATGTAGCATGCTCTGAGAACAAAGAAAAGGTTGGGGTTTTAAAACTGAATATGTCATACACGCTATCACAAATGAAGGTTCACTGGCATTTCCAGCGCTTGCGGGAGCTGGCGGTCGCTGAGTACCTGATGGAGGTAGAGCCTGTGTAAAGCTAGTCTCACTGGGATATCTGCAGTTCCTTCAGTGGGCCCTCCACTTTATGTCACTGAAGTGTGACAGAACTACCTCCATTTTGTACAACGGTTCCTCACCAAGTCAACACCTACCATAACACCAGGACCTTGTGCAGGAGTTGGGGAGGGACGGGGTACCATCTAGGAATGTCACCACTCAACTATACACAAAGAATAAAGAGGACTTCCCTGGCTTTAATGGAAGTTAGTTAGTTCCCAGTACCTCTTCTAAGGACTCAAGGAAGTCTCCAGCACACACAGAGAGCCAGTCTCCTGCCTAGAATCACTGATGGCTCTCACAGAAGCCAAGGCTTTCATAGAAAGAACCATTGGCTAGAAGACCCAAGATCTAAGAAGTAATGGCAGTAGTAAGGGACCATAACAGATGAAAACAGGAGATGATGATTTAAAGAGGAGGGAAAGGGAGATGAACAAGTCAGTTTCCTTCCCTGAGTTCCAGTGGGGAGGGAGAGAAAGAGGGAGACACGTAAAGGCAGGCAGACACGGACAGGAGCACAGAGCATCGGAGAGGAGTCTGTGGTCGGTTCTCCACTAGAAGCTCACCTTGGGAGTGCCAATGAAGTGAGCCAATGTGATGAACAGGAATGAGACCGAACCCCATTTTCCTAAAACAAGACTGAGATTTTAATAGATAGAACCCCTGAACTGGGATGAACTTTTCAGAAAGGTCTGAACCACCACTACTGAGGTCGGTGGGTCTTTGCAATTTAATACATAGCATTTATTCAGAAAACAAAACTATTACTTGTTTGCATATTGTCACATGGAACCTAATCATTCCTGCTACGTGTGTGTATGTGAATCCATGTTTCCTAAAATGATCCCCAAGAGATAGCTATTAACAACCACAATGATTAAGTCAATCAAAAAATTTAAGTCCTTTTTGCTGATTGCCAGATCAAGAGTGGGCTTGTGCCTCTGAAAAGCCTCTTGGTGCCCAAGCTCAGGGGGACAGAGTTTTTAAAGGCGAAACCCACAAAGACCACAATTTACATCAAAGTTAGATAAGGGTCAGGAGTGCCTTGACCTGTCCATCCTGGAAGAGCATTGGAACTATTCTAGACATTAACCTGACAATTATTCTTTGCTTATTTCTTTTCTAGTTATTTTAGTTTACTTTAATTAGTTTGGTTAACACATCTGGATCATGGTCAAGGTCATGGAAATCTCAAATGTGTTGCAAGGCAGACATGGCCATTGGGCAGCTGGGTAGAGTGCTCAGCACTGTCTACGTGAACATCAAATGCTGTCAGAACAAGATGGTGCCACCTTAATCTCTTTGCTTCACCCACTTTATTTTCTCTCATTCCTAAACATTTCCTTTTGATAACAAAAACTTAAAAAAAATTCCTTTTTTTGAGATTAATATAATTACATCCTTTTCCTTATTTTGGTTGTTACACACACACACACACACACACACACACACACACCACTTGCTGATAGTTCTCCTACCTTGCTCAGGTGTGAGACACGTGTCCCATCCCTGTAAGTCTCTCTAAGAATGATAGTACTTACTAAGTGTCACCTAAAAGCAACTTTAGATGCCATGGTTTTTGGTGAATATTTGTTTAAAAGGTAGAAAGGAATAGCTTGAAATCTGAGAACCTGTGGCAACCCAGATATTCTTAAGAGTTTTGTTATGTAGCTTAAATCATACCATGTAGCTATTTATGTACCTATCTACTTAGTACAACTCAGGTACTGAGAGTTTTATCTAAGTCCTGGACCCAACTATTTGATATGGCATTGTTACTGTTCCTATTGTCATCACATTGTCTAAATATAGGAAATCAACTATTAGGGACAAATAATCAATGTAATCAAATATATAGCACCATCTAGTACATCCAAATAAAACACTGCATATGTTGAACTGTGTTGGAGAATCCATACAGAGTCCACAAATTCTCTTTCTGTGCTATGTAAATATAACGCAAAATATAATTAGGCTTTTATACTTATATCACCCCAAATTCCGAGACATCACATTCAAGTTATAATATGGCATTTGGTAGATATTAAATGTGGCGAGCAGAGCTGGTAAGCTGTGAGGCACTCGGCAATCAGGATGTCCACAGGAGATGTGCCTTTAGAATATGCTCAATTCACACACACATTCCTTCTAATGCCATGCTATTATGGTAGTCTCATATAAACGGACATCTTATAGAGCAGGGAGCAGTGGTTCAGGAGATGCAGGAAACAGTGGTGCAGGAGATGCTGCAGACTTCTGCTAGGGAATCCTCTCCAGTGAGGACAATGAGGGAGCAAGCTCTACTAGCACCCACGTGGAAGTCCTTCAGCTGTGGCAGGCAGGGAGGTTCACATTGTTGGAAGATCCAGAAGGGCCTAGAGGGATTTGGACAGAGGCTAGCCTTGATAGGCGAGCATGTGTGAACTCAGTCATGGGCACCAGAAGCAGAATCACACAGTAGCTAGTCTGAAAGTCCCTTTGCAGCTGGGAATCAGTGCTGAGGCTTGAGGTGCCTTGTCCCTAGACTATGACAGTGGAATTCTAGTGTAGTTTCCAAAGTTCCAGTTTTTTGTATTGTTCCAATGGGCACTACCTTTGTGCTATCTGGGCCCACAACTTAGGGTTGATTTGCTAACGTATCAGAACCATTTTGGAATTGGTTGTTAACAGTCTCACATAGGAGCTGCCTTATGGCTGACTCCTATCTTGCAGGCTTTACATTATTCCAAGTCATACAAGATGGCGTTACTTATGTTCTTAACATATTAAGCTTGTTTTTAACTCTGTCCTACAGGAATTAGGAACTCAGAGTATCAAAAGACCACACAATGACATCTCTTCTTTGACATTATGTCACCGTTTCCATTCTGATTATATTTCACTTCACCACACAGTTTTTCTTTTTTTGGTCTTTTGTGGTGGTCTCTGCAAACATTAGAATCAGCAGGGTAACCACCAATGTGAGGCAAGAAGGAAATTCGGTTCAACACAGCTCAGTAGCCAGTGTTGTTTCAAACTTCTAGTCTGACACCAGGTACTTGACTTTAGGCATTTAAGTACAGTACGACTTTGAAAAAAAGAGTTTGCTGGTAACAATTACCTCAACCCTGTGTGCACAATAAAGCTTAAGGTGTGACTAAATAAAAATTCTTTTGTTTAGTGCATGCGACCTTCACAATAAGAATGGGTTCTGTAGTCTGAGGGCCTAAGGGACGATCTGGCACGATCGCAATCATCACCGAGATCACCAAGCTATAAAGTACACGTGACATCTCCCCTAAGGATGGGCTCTATTGACTGAGAAACAATGTTCAAGATAAAGGTTGAGGGAGGAAGAACATGGAGAATTCAGATGTGGCCTGGCCCTTCAGATAAATAGGCCACCAGATTACTAACTACATCCATTCCCTGCTTTCTGGGTGAAAAACAGGAATATGTCTCTTCTGCTGAAGAGACAACTTTTTAACATTCCTGGTTTCTCTAGTGCTTATTGCTAATATTTTTTCTTTGACCAACAAACCTTTCCGTCGATGCAATAATAAAGAGACCAAATTAGACCACAATTAGAAGATACCCAGGTTTAATGGTTGCCAACACTCCCGGGTGGCCTGAAGGGTCAAGACCACTCCCATAGGCTATTTAAACTGCCCCCCAGAGAAGGATTACATGGTATCCTGATTTTCCATGGTCTTTCCAGTTCTCTGTTTCCTTCTTCATGTTTTCCAGGGGCGGGCACCTGGGAGTATTGGCATCCATTAATGCTAGGCATCTAATTTGGTCTGATGGGATCATTGGGTCGGCAGAACCGTTTGTTGGCCAAGGAAAAATACTTAACACTTATCTGTGAGCCCAAGGACCTAGTGCCCTCTACAGTCTTCCATAATCTAGGTTTCAATTTTTACACTTAAGTTGTTAATGTTAACAAACAGCAATTCCATATACAAGTACATGCTACTGAATCCATTGGAAATAAAGAGAAATGTTTTGTTTAAAACATGCTTTATTTATAAAAGATACAGAAAAATCACATGAAAAAATATATGATTTAATTGAGTGCTGTACGATGAATATCTTTACAACTGCCACTAAGATTAGAGAATTTGCAGCTTAGTTGTGGTGTCACATAAATGTAGTCCTAGGTACTTGATCATTTGCGCTCACAGGTTGAGATGAGCCTGGGCACCTCATCCAAACAACAACAATAATGATCAAATAAGAACCATGAAGCAGGGCTGGAGAGATGGCTCAGTGGTTAAGAGCATTGCCTGCTCTTCCAAAGGCCCTGAGTTCAATTCCCAGCAACCACATGGTGACTCACAACCACCTGCAATGAGGTCTGGTGCCCTCTTCTGGCCTTCAGGCATACACGCAGACAGAATATTGTATACATAATAAATAAATAAATATTTTTTAAAAAAAGAACCATGAAGCAGTTTTAAAAAGAGAACTTGCCATTCACTCCAGAAGTCTCACTACACCTTCTTCTCCCAAAAGAAACCTGACAGTAAGTAGTCTTGTTTACAAAGACCATTTCCTTGCTGTTCCAATCACTGCCATCCATAATTAATGTCTACCAAACTGTGTGGCTTAACTCATTCACCTCGTGGATTCCGAGGGTCAGGAATTCATAGTCACGGTCGGTAATTAACACCCGGATTTGAATGCACGCTGATTTCTGTGCTGTAAAGATTCCTTCCGATCCCAGACTACTAATGTGGGAAGCCCTGAGTGTAGAACTGGATAAAGACGCCAACAGTTGCCTACTACTTCTTAGCCTAAGCCAGCAATAGCATATTATGGACTCATTCCATGGCTTTCAGGGAAGACTCAGCATCTGGAGGTGACTCAACAACTGAGGGCTGAGCTAGGGCGGAGACATGCTTAGTCACAAGTCTGAAAGCTGAGCCCACTCTGCTGGGATCAACATCTCAGAACAGAGCGCCTATCCGTGGCGTCTGGGGGACCCAGGGTCCCTCGCAGTAATCAGGTTTCTCCCAGGGTAGCTCTGGATTCGGAACGCGAGTGTCCGTTCAAGCAGGGAGGAAATGTCAGCATTTTTGTGGTAGAAGTCACGCAGACGGACTTCCAGTGCATTCTGTTGGCTATGGTTGAGTCAGTCACTAAGGCCAGCTCAGATTCGAGGGGTGGGGCCACATACGGGAATTTGCTGAAACTTTTGCAGACAGGCTTTAAAGTCGCTGTACTTGTCACTGATTATAGTTTTTAGCAGCTGAACGCTTCTTGAATGATGGTCATCTTTTTGTTTTTGCTTGAAGGTCTTTGAAATCTGTATTAATCTCCTGTTTGGCTCTCTGTCTCTCTGTTCTCCTTATAGTTTATTTGTTAAGAACATGGATCATGAACCCCGGCGGCGCAGACGCGGCGGAACAACCCCGGCGCGGCCAAACGCAGCGGGAGACCTAAGGACACCAGCGAGCAGAGGAGGATCACGGGGCAGCGAACGGTGAGCCTAGTAGTATCCCTGAAGACCACCTTGTATAGGGAGAGTGTTCTTGCCCCGGGGCTGGACACAGGAAACGGAGCGGGGGCACTCCCCGATCACCTTGACCCCCAGGTTAGCCTGCGAGGGCTTCTACCCTCTGCTGGGCCCACTCCTCCTTGCTGAGACCTCTCTCTCCCTGGCATATCCCAGATTGCGCCCAGGGACCTCCTTCGCTCCCCCCCCCTTCCGCTGGGCGCGGGACCACCAAATTTAACCTGTTTGGGCACTGGATAGGGAGCTCAGAGCAGAGAGCACCGCGAGTTCCTCTGTTTTGGTGGCTGGCCTGCAGAGGGGTAGGCCTTTTCTTGGCGAGGTCCCTGGCAAACCAGGAGCCTGGTCCTGGTCCTGAAGACCCTTCAGAACAGTAAAAGAGATCTTGGCCAGTGGCAGGACTCAAGAAACGGGGAGAAGGCATTTTGGAAGCAGGGCCCCTGGCCAGCAGGAAAACCCGTTCCTGCATTAAAAGACACATTAGACAGCATCGATAGGACGAGATGGGCAGGCGCCAAGGCAAGAATTCACCCAATAATCTGAAAAGCAACATGAAAACACCAGAACCCAATGATCTCACAACGGAAGGACTTGAACACCCTAACACAGAAGAAGTGGAAAAAAATGACTTTATCAAAGCAATAGAGTCCCTTAAACAACATGTAAAAAACACCTTTATAGAAATAGAGGAGAAGTATGACAAAAAGTTTGAAGAAGTGAGTAAAAAGGTTGAAGAAATGAGTAAATACGTACATGAGACCCTGGGGAAAACAGTTCAAGAATTGAAAACTGAAATGGAAGCAAGGAAGAAATCACAGACTGAGGACCAGCTGGATATGGAAAATCTAAGTCAACGAACAGAGTCTACAGGAACAAGCATAATTAATAGAATACAAGAGATAGAAGAAAGAATCTCAGATTCTGAGGACAACATAGAGAAAATAAATGCACTGATCAAAGAAATCAGCAAAGCCAACAAATACTCATCACAAAACACTCAGGAAATATGGGACACAATAAAAAGACCTAACATAAGAATAATAGGGATAGAAGAAGGAGAAGAGTCACAGCTCAAAGGCCCAGAAAATATCTTTAACAAAATTATGGAAGAAAACTTTCCCAACATAAAGAAAGATATTCCTTTGAATATCCAAGAAGCATACAGAACACCAAACAGACTGGATCAAAGAAAAACATCCCCTCGCCATATAATAATCAAAACACAAAATATACAGGTTAAAGAAAGAATATTAAGAGCTGCAAAGGAAAAGGGGCAAGTAACTTATAAAGGTAAACCAATCAGACTTACACCTGACTTCTCTATGGAAACTATGAAAGCCAGAAGGTCCTGGATAGAGGTTCTGCAAAAACTAAGGGATCATGGATGCAAACCCAAACTACTATACCCAGCCAAGCTATTGTTCACTATCAATGGAGAAAACAAGACTTTCCAAGATAAGAACAAATTTAAACAATATGTAGCCACAAACCCAGCCCTACAGAAAATAATAGAAGGAAAATCACAACCTAAGGAATCTAGCATTGCCAACACTGCCTACAATAACTCAGGCGTCTAGCGAACCTTCACCTGCACACCTCAAAGAAGGGAGACACACAAACGCTACTACCAAAACCAATAATAATAACCGGAGTAAACAACCACTGGTCATTAGTATCACTTAATATTAATGGCCTCAATTCACCCATAAAAAGGCACAGGCTAAGGGATTGGATACGTAAACAGGACCCAACATTCTGCTGTTTGCAAGAAACACATCTCAACCACAAAGACAGGCATCTACTCAGAGTAAAGGGTTGGGAAAAGGTGTTTCAAGCAAATGGTCCTAAGAAAAAAGCAGGTGTGGCCATACTAATTTCTAACAAAACTGACTTCAAACTAAAGTCAATCAGAAGAGATCGAGATGGACACTTTATACTCATAACAGGAACAATTCATCAGGATGAAGTCTCAATTCTGAATATCTACGCCCCTAACATAAAAGCACCCACCTATGTAAAAGAAATATTACTAGAACTCAAGGCAGACATCAAACCACACACACTAGTAATAGGAGACTTCAATACACCTCTTTCTCCATTGGACAGGTCAATCAGACAGAAACCTAATAGAGAATTAAGAGGATTATTGGAGGTAATGAAGCAAATGGACTTAACAGACATCTATAGAACATTCCACCCAAAAAGGAAAGAATATACCTTCTTCTCTGCAGCTCATGGAACCTTCTCAAAAATTGACCACATACTCGGAAACAAAGGAAACCTCCACAGATACAAAAAAATATCAGTGTCCACCTGTGTCTTATCAGATCACCACGGACTGAAGCTAGAAGGCAATAACAATGCTACCCCCAGAAAGCCGACAAACTCATGGAAACTGAACAGTCAACTACTGAACCACACATGGGTCAAGGAAGAAATTAAGAAAGAAATTAAAGTCTTCCTTGAATTTAATGAAAATAAAGAGACAACATACTCAAACCTATGGGACACATTGAAAGCAGTGCTAAGAGGAAAGTTCATAGCACTAAGTGCCCACTTAAAGAAAACAGAGAAAGCATACTTTCTCTGACAGTAAGTGTCTGAGGACTTAACAGCACACCTGAAAGCTCTAGAAAAGAAAGAAGCAGATGCGCCCAGGAGGAGTAGAAGACTGGAAATAATCAAACTGAGGGCAGAAATCAACAAAATAGAAACACAGAAAACAGTCCAAAGAATCAATGAAACAAAAAGTTGGTTCTTTGAGAAAATCAACAAGATCGACAAACCCCTATCCAAACTAATTAAACAACAGAGAGAGAACACGCAAATAAATAAGATCAGCAATGAAAAGGGGGACATAACCACAGACACAGAGGAAATTCAGAGAATCATTAGATCTTACTACAAAAGCCTGTATGCCACAAAACTGGAAAATGTAAAAGAAATGGACAGTTTTTTTATTTTATTATTATTTTTTTAAATTTATTTATTTATTTAAGATTTCTGTCTTTTCCCCACCGCAGCCTCCCATTTCCCTCCCCTCCCCCAGTCAAGTCCCCCTCCCTCGTCAGCCCAAAGAGCTATCAGGGTTCCCTGCCCTGTGGGAAGTCAAATGGACAGTTTTTTAGATAAGTACCACATACCAAAGCTAAACCAAGACCAGGTGAACGATCTAAATAGACCGGTTAGTCGCGAAGAACTAGAAACTGTTATCAAAAATCTCCCTACCAAAAAAAGCCCAGGACCAGATGGTTTCAATGCAGAATTCTACCAGAACTTCCAAGAAGAGCTAATACCTATACTCCTTAATGTATTTCACAATATAGAAGCAGAAGAGTCATTGCCAAATTCCTTTTATGAAGCCACAGTTACCCTGATACCAAAACCACACAAAGACCCAACCAAGAAAGAGAATTATAGGCCTATTTCACTCATGAATATCGACGCAAAAATTCTCAGTAAAATACTGGCAAACCGAATCCAAGAACACATTAGGAAAATTATCCATTATGATCAAGTAGGCTTCATCCCAGAGATGCAGGGCTGGTTCAACATACGCAAATCTATCAATGTAATCCACCATATAAATAAACTGAAAGAAAAAAACCATATGATCATTTCATTAGATGCTGAAAAAGCATTCAACAAAATTCAACACCCCTTTATGATAAAGGTCTTGGAGAGATTAGGGATACAAGGGTCATACCTAAATATAATAAAAGCTATTTACAGCAAGCCGACAGCTAACATTAAATTGAACGGAGAAAAACTCAAAGCCATCCCACTAAAATCAGGAACAAGACAAGGATGTCCACTCTCTCCATACCTCTTCAATATAGTGCTTGAAGTTCTAGCAATTGCAATTAGACAACATAAGAGGATCAAGGGGATTCGTATTGGAAAGGAAGAAGTTAAGCTTTCGTTATTTGCAGATGATATGATAGTATACATAAGCGACCCCAAAAACTCTATCCAAGAACTCCTACATCTGATAAACGCCTTTAGTAAGGTGGCAGGATACAAGATCAACTCCAAAAAGTCAGTGGCCTTCCTATACACTAAGGATAAGGAAGCAGAGAGGGAAATCAGAGAAGCATCACCTTTCACGATAGCCACAAATAGCATAAAATATCTAGGGGTAACCCTAACCAAGGAAGTGAAAGATCTATTTCACAAGAACTTTAAGTCTTTGAAGAAAGAAATTGAAGATGACACCAGAAAATGGAAGGATCTCCCTTGCTCTTGGATTGGGAGGATTAACATAGTAAAAATGGCAATTCTACCAAAAGCAATCTACAGATTCAATGCAATCCCCATCAAAATACCATCAAAATTCTTCACAGATCTGGAGAAGACAATAATCAACTTTATATGGAAAAACAAAAAACCCAGGATAGCCAAAACAATCTTATACAATAAAGGATCGTCTGGAGGCATTACCATCCCTGACTTCAAACTCTATTACAGAGCTACAGTATTGAAAACAGCTTGGTATTGGCATAAAAACAGAGAAGTCGACCAATGGAATCGAATAGAAGACCCTGACTTTAACCCACAAACCTATGAACACCTGATTTTTGATAAAGGAGCTAAAAGTATACAATGGAAAAAAGAGAGCATCTTCAACAAATTGTGCTGGCAAAACTGGATGTCAATCTGTAGAAGAATGAAAATAGATCCATATCTATCACCATGCACAAAACTCAAGTCCAAGTGGATTAAAGACCTCAATATCAGTCCAAACACGCTGAACCTGATAGAGGAGAAAGTGGGAAGTACTCTACAACAAGTGGGCACAGGAGACCACTTCCTACGTATAACCCCAGCAGCACAGACAGTAAGGGACTCATTGAAAATGGGACCTACTGAGACTGAGAAGCTTCTGTAAAGCAAAGGACACTGTTGCTAAGACAGAAAGGCAACCCACTGACTGGGAGAAGATCTTCACCAACCCCGCAACTGACAAAGGTCTGATCTCCAAAATATATAAAGAACTCAAGAAACTAGACCGTAAAAGGCTAATCAACCCATTTATAAAATGGGGCACTGAGCTGAACAGAGATCTCTCAACAGAAGAAGTTCAAATGGCCAAAAGACACCTAAGGTCATGCTCAACTTCCTTAGCGATCAGGGAAATGCAAATCAAGACAACTTTAAGATACCATCTTACACCTGTCAGAATGGCGAAAATAAAAAACACCAATGATAGCCTTTGCTGGAGAGGGTGTGGAGAAACGGGTACACTCATCCATTGCTGGTGGGAATGCAAACTTGTGCAACCACTTTGGAAAGCAGTGTGGAGGTTTCTCAGGAAATTTGGGATCAACCTACCCCTGGATCCAGCAATACCACTCTTGGGAATATACCCAAGAGAGGCCTTATCATACAACAAAAGTATATGCTCTACTATGTTCATAGCAGCACTGTTTGTAATAGCCAGAACATGGAAACAACCTAGATGCCCTTCAATTGAAGAATGGATGAAGAAAGTATGGAATATATACATATTAGAGTACTACTCAGCAATAAAAAACAAGGACTTCTTGAAGTTTGCAGGCAAATGGATGGAAATAGAGAACACGATCCTGAGTGAGGTAAGCCAGACCCAAAAAGAGGAACATGGGATGTACTCACTCATATTTGGTTTCTAGACATAAACAAAGGACATTGAGCCTCTAATACGTGATCTTAGAGAAGCTAAATAAGAAGGAGAACCCAAAGAAAAACATAAAGGCATCCTCCTGAATATCAACCTTCATCAGGCGATGAAAGGAGACAGAGACAGAGACCCACATTGGAGCACCGGACAGTAATCTCAAGGTCCAAATCAGGAGAAGAAGGAGAGTGAGCACGAGCAAGGAACTCAGGAACGTGAGGGGTGCACCCACACACGGAGACAATGGGGATTTTCTACCAGGAACTCACCAAGACCAGCTGACCTGGGTTTGAAAAAGCCTGGGATAAAACCATCTTGGGAAAAAAACATAGAGACAATGAGGACTACTGAGATCTCAAGAACAAAGGCAATGGGTTTTTGATCCTACTGCACGTATTGGCTTTGTGGGAGCCTAGGCAGTTTGGATGCTCACCTTACTGGACCTGGATGGAGGTGGGTGGTCCATGGACTTCCCACAGGGCAGGGAACCCTGCTAGCTCTTTGGGCTGATGAGGGAGGGGGACTTGACTGGGGGAGGGGGAGGGAAATGGGAGGCTGCGGTGGGGAAAAGACAGAAATCTTAAATAAATAAATAAATTTAAAAAAAAATAAGGCTATATGGAGTTTTCTTAATTAGTGATTATGGAGCAGGGCCAAGCCCATTGTGGGTGGTGTCACCTCTGGGCAGGTGGTCCCTGGATTCTATAAAGAAGCAAAATGAGCAAGACATAGAGAGCAAGCAAGTAAGCAACACCACCTCCATGGCTGCTTCATTTCCTGCCTTCAGGTTTTTGGTTTTTTTTGTTTTGTTTTGCAGAGACTCACTATGAAACAGACTTTATCCACTGCAATTATGTGTTGCTCTCATTTCATTACTAATTAAAAGGTAATTGATCAATAGCTGGGCAGGAAGAGATTGGATGAGACAACCTTGAAGGCGTAAGCCACGAACAATGCCACACCAGTTTGGAATTATTATTAATAGGGTAGTATTTATTTAAAGAGGAAAAAAACTTACAGATCACGGTCCCAGACAACAGCCCTCTGCACAACCAGGAAGGGAGTCCAGTCTCTGGCGGAGCAGGAAGTGAAGAGAGCGAGCGGAAGGAAGTAGAAGCTTTTTGAAGGGAGAGAAACCACGCCCCAATGGGCTGGTATCTCAGCAGCTATTGGTTGGAGGGGTGGAAAGACCTCCTGCAACACCTCCCCCTTTTGTTTAAGTAAGAGAGTTCTAAACCTACTACGAAATTATATACAATAAGTACAAATATCCTATTCTAACTAGCTTAGGTCTTATATAATAAATAACTTGGCCAAGTCGTGAGAGAAAAGTAACTACATTTATATAGTCTTCAACCCCATCAAAGATCTGAGAAAGGAAATAATGTTACCTGGGTAATTAGGAAGTTCAGTAAAACAACTTCCAAAACATGCAACAAATCACAGAGACAACTAGCTACCTGGGCAATCACCCAAAGTCATGTTTGCAGCGTTGAAGCAACCAACTTTGGCTAAGGCCTAACATAACTGACATACCATTTTCAAAGGCAAGCAACTTTTCAAAACTACCTTACCCTGTCTTGGCAGGATATGAAAGTCCTATTTTATCCATTGATGCACGCTCTGTATCTCTGTCAGTGGTTGAGGTATGGGCATTTCTTTGCCCCAAGGCCAGTTCTGCCAAAAACAAAGGCTCCAGGTGGAGTGTCTTTGGTGCTCAACATTCTCTCGGGAATAGAGCTGTGTTGCCAGGAGCAATTGTGTCTCACTACCACAAAACTCTGAGTTAGATTAAAGGCCATTTTCTACAGCTCTTTGAAGAGGTTGAAGATCATCTATCTATACTGAGTATAATCTCTATATATCTAAGGAACCTGATTAGTCTAATTATAAATGGCAAACTTAGATGGCTATTAATCTATATAATTCTCAATATCTATCTAACTTAAAGACTAAGACAATAAACATCTGTGTAACAAATGAGGACAATGACCTCCAAATATAAACAGTGTACAAATATACATTGCAATATGGTAAATATATATCAATACACAAACAATATATAAGTATCTTAATCAGAGGAAGAAATGTACACTGCGATATGGTAAATATATACAATATATATATATCAATACAATATATGTCAATACATAAAAAATATTTTAAAGAGGTAGAAACATGCATGCATACAATAGTCAATATAATTTAACTTTGTATCAATATACAAGAATCAATATCAATATATTTGTCTAAAAATAGTAACTCACAATTACAAATCTATTATCCCATCATCCCTCTTTTTTTTTTCAAAATGATCCCTGAGCTTATAAAATTCCTCCCCCAACCTCCCAACCCCTAAATGATGTCCCTAAACCCAGGGGCAAACTTTACTGGGAGAGGGGACGTCGTCCTCTAGAATTACTTCCAGCTGTCATGGGGGCGAAGTTCTTTCTGGGGGATCATGTGAAAGTAAAATGATGGTTAAATTTAAAGATCAATGTCTTTTAAAAATTGCAAATAGTCTCTGAGTATTTTGTGGAGGTCTGGCCAGAATGTTGTACAAGATGTGCACCATTTCAGTAAACCAAATTGGGATCTGGTACCCAAAACAGGTCCTGTAGTAGCGCTATCAGTATCATGACATCATATCAACCAGGTAGAGTTGCTGTTGTGGAGCCCCATCTTCTTCCTGGAAACTTCAAATGTCACTTCAGAAAAGACTCATTGTTTATTGTAAAAAACTTAAACATTAATCATATAGACATATATATATATTCAGTGAAAGGCATGATAGATATATTCAATGAAAGGTATGATAGATATGAAGAAAAGCAAAGATGTTTTCTAAACTCATATTTCTTTCTGTCCCATATCATGGCTCTTGACATGAGACAGAAACTCCAGAAACTCTGGGTTTTTCTCTTACTAACAGGCTTGGAATTGGAGAGGGACTGAGCCAGAGTCCAACTTCAAAACCAGCTCTATAAATTTAGAAATATGGTTTAATATGTTTTACTTACACAACCCATTCAGTTTTCTTGATATTTCCTATTGGGCAGGTATTTTTCCATCTGTCAGTATCCAAATATCCAGGGTCCCTTGAATTTTTCAAAGGTGAGTGTTTTCCTGTGGAGATAAGAACAGAACCCTGCCCCCATTCTATATGTTTTTCTTACCACTTGTATGAATATCATCATTGTGGATGAGTTGTCATTTCTCCTTTCCAAGAGGTTTCTCCTCTTCAAATCAAAACTTTATTAATTTTGATGGTATCCACAATTTTTCTTCTCCTGTGGAAACAAGAGCAAAACCCCTTCCCCAACGTAGCACATCTCCTGGCTTCCATTGAGAGGTCAGCACATCTTTGAAATAAATTGGTTGATTTAGTTCAGCAGACTTTTCCATTATCCAATGTCTTTCTGCTGCTGTCGTTTCTTTCTCATTAGCATTAAGAAAATTTAAGGTTAATAAAGCATTATGTAATCTATTTCTGGGGGTATTTTCGGTCCCTTTCTGTTTGTTCAGCATATCCTTTATAGTACGATTTGATCTTTCTATAACTGCCTGACCTGTAGGATTATTTGGTATACCTGTAATGTGTTTTATATTATAATAATCAAAAAAGTGTTTCATTTTCTTAGATACATATGCTGGACCATTATCTGTCTTTATTTGTGCAGGTATACCCATGATGGCCATAGCTTCCAATAAATGTGTGATTACTGAATCTGCCTTTTCTGAGCTCAGGGCAGTAGCCCATTGAAAACCTGAATACGTGTCTATGGTGTGGTGTACATATTTTAATTTACCAAATTCCATAAAGTGGAACACATCCATCTGCCAGATTTCATTTCTCTTAGTACCCTTTTGGTTACTCCCTGCAGGCAACGGTGTTTGATTATAGAAAGAACAAGTAGGACATCTCTTTATAATGTCCTTAGCTTGTTGCCAAGTAATGGAAAATTCTTTCTTTAGGCCTTTACTATTGACATGATGCTTTTTATGAAATTCCGAGGCCTACAACATGCTTCCAATCAATAATTGATCAATCTCAGCGTTGCCTTGTGCTAGAGGACCAGGCAGACCTGTATGGGACCGGATGTGTGTTATGTATATTGGACAAAGCCTGTTCCTGATTATGTCTTGTACCTGGATAAACAATGAAGTCAATTCTGTGTCATCTGGTATAAATTCAGCGGTTTCAATATGCAAGATAACTCTTTCTGCATATTGTGAATCTGTAACTATATTAAGAGGTTCTTTAAAATCCCTTAGCACCATAAGAATGGCATATAATTCTGCCTTCTGGACAGAATTATAAGGGCTTTGTTCCACCTTACTCAATTCATCTGACTTGTAACCTGCTTTCCCTGATTTATTTGCATCAGTATAGAACGTACGAGCTCCAGTTATTGGAGCATCACGTACAATTTTAGGAAGAATCCAAGAAGTTCTCTTTATTTCTTCAGTAGTAAAAGGCACTATAATTTCTGCTGGGTCTATACCTGCTAGTTGACGAAGTCTCAGCTTACCTTTTATAATTAATTCAGAGACTTTTTCCACATAAGTTTTTAATTTTTTACTTGGTTTATTAGGTATAAATATCCACTCTAAAATAATATCTTCCCTCTGCATTAGAATCCCTGTAGGAAAGATTCTGGAAGGCAATATGACTAGGATGCAGCTAAGATTTGGGTTCACCCTATCCACATATGCTTCCTGTAATTTTTCCTCAATCATTGTCAGTTCCTTTTCTGCTTCAGCTGTCAGTTTTCTTGGACTATTCAAATCTTTATCACCATCTAAGGTTTTGTTTAAATGAACTATTAGATCAGGTGTTATCCCAACAGCTGTTCGTAGACTGGAAATGTCTCCCAACAATCTTTGGAAGTCATTAAGAGTCTTTAACCGGTCTCTCCTAATTTGTGCCTTTTGCGTTTTAATTTTTTCTAACCCTATTCTGTAACCTAGGTAATTAATACAATTTCCTCTTTGAATCTTTTCAGGGGCAATTTGTAATCTCCACCTAGGCAAGATTTTCTTTACTTCTTCAAACATCCTTTCTAAAGTATCTTTATTTGAATCTGATAATGAGATGTCATCCATGTAATGATGAATTATGGACTTGGGAAATTGTTTACGAATTATTTCCAATGGCTTACTTACAAAATATTGGCACAATGTAGGACTATTGAGCATACCCTGTGGGAGGATAGTACATTGATATCTCCTATTAGGCTGAGAATTATTATAAGTAGGCACCGTGAAGGCAAATTTTTCTCTATCCTTTTTTTGTAACCGTATAGTGAAAAAACAATCTTTCAAATCAATAACTATAAGAGGCCATTCTTTTGGTAATAGAGAAGGCAAAGGAATTCCAGATTGTAGTGGGCCCATAGGTTGAATTACTTTGTTGACAGCTCTTAGATCTGTCACCATTCTCCATTTACCAGATTTCTTTTTTACAACAAACACAGGAGAATTCCAAGGGCTGGTTGATTCTTCAATATGGGAGCATCTATTTGCTCTTGCACCAGCTGTTCCAATGCCTGCAATTTATCTTCAGCTAGAGGCCACTGTTTGATCCATATTGGCTTCTCAGTTAGCCATTTTAAAGGTAGGGCTGTTGGTACCTCTAAAGGTTTGGTATTTGCTATATGTTCTTGTACAGCCTGAATGGCTGGTGACCTTTTTCCATAATACCTCATCATATCTTTCCCAGAATTATGAGTTCCTGGAACTGCAGGAATGTTAATCTGTGTATTCCATTGCTGTAGCAGGTCACAGCCCCATAAATTTATTGCAATATTGGCTATATATGGCCTTAGTCTTCCTATTTGCCCTTCAGGCCCTATGCATTCAACCCATCTTGTGCTTTGTTTTACACGAGATAGGGTTCCAATTCCCAGAAACTGAACATCTACCTCTTGAAGAGGCCAATTCGGATGCCAAGATTCTGGGGTAATGATACTTACATCCGCACCTGTGTCTAATAAGCCTTCAATAAAAGTGCCATTTATACAGACTTTTAGCTTTGGTCTTTGGTCTTTCGGTCGTTAATAGAAGTCTGCCAAAATATATGTTTACTCTGTCCTACTGGGTTTTTTGACTCATCCTCCACACATAATTCATCATTTAGACCAGTATTACTTTTTACAGCAGAAATTGGAGCTTTTAATTTTCTTGGTGAGGCACGTTCTCCACTGTGACTGGGAATGACTGGGCCACTGTTGGCTTGGGAACCTGCGAGAGGCCCCTCAAGGAGTTTCCTGATGAGAGAGAGAGAGAGAGAGAGAGAGAGAGAGAGAGAGAGAGAGAGAATATGAAAAAAGAAGGCAGATATGCCCAGATCTGTCGGGAGGTTCAGTAAGATAGAGGCTGGAGTATTAGGGTTCAAGCATGGGCTCTGGAGCGTGACTGCTTGGAGTCAAATCCAGATCTGCCATCTGTGAGTGGTTTCAGCTTCATCAAGTCCCTTAAGATGTCTTATGTATATGAGTGGCACATAAATTAATATCTAATAAATTAAGGGAAATAAAAGGTGGTAGTTCTTCCACTTATAGACGGACCACCCCGTTGGTGGGTGACAGAACTTCTTTGAGAGCCTAAGACTTCACTCAGTGTCCTTGAACTCCTTACTTCAATCCTGTCCCAAGTAGGGGGTATTTGGGGAGTTGTTGGGGCTGTGTGCTTTGCCATCCCAATGTGGTTCCTGACTTTGAGCCCACCTGTCTCTTTCAGCAATACTTGAATACTTTCTATGGCTGCCCCAAGGAGAGTTGCAATCTCTTCGTGCTGAAGGACACCCTCAAGAAGATGCAGAAGTTCTTTGGGCTGCCCGAGACAGGTGACCTGGACCAGAACACCATTGAGACCATGCGGAAGCCACGCTGCGGTAACCCGGATGTGGCCAACTACAACTTCTTTCCCCGAAAGCCCAAGTGGGACAAGAATCAGATCACATACAGGTGCCAAGGAGGGCTGGGGATGCGGGGCCAGCAGCCTGAGGGGTGTGAGTCTCCTTGGGACTTTTCTTTCTAATTCAAGGATCCCACAAGTGTCATTACTGAGATCTGGGCATTCAGGGACATACAGAGTGTTTGGTGAGTGGAGCCAGGGAGACCTAGACTTGAGTCTCATACTCACTAACCACGAGGCACTGATCTTGTTCTCCCACACTTTGAGTTGGTATTCTTGGTTATGAAACAAGAGTAAGAAATTTCTTTCCTAAAGGGGTGATTGGGAACCTAAATTAGATTACATGTAAATCAAGGGCTTCCACAAAGTTTGTTACAGAGGAAGTGTCTAATAAGTGTTGGTGATTGTTATTATCATTTGGATTATTGAAGTAAGTAGAGGAAGCTTGATAAGCAGCTGATAATTGTGATTTTAATATTATAGTTTTTTTAAAAAAAGATTTATTATGTGTATCGTGTTCTGCCTGCATGTATACCTACATACCAGAATAGGGCACCAGATCTCATTATTATAAATGGTTGTGAGACACCATGTGGTTGCTGGGAATTGAACTCGGGACCTCCAGAAGAACAGCCAGTGCTCTTAACCTCTGAGGCATCTCTCAAGCCCTTAATATTATAGTTTTGTTATGATTTGTTGCTAATAGAGCTAAGAGCTCTACTCTGTGTGGCTGGCATTTATCTACGGGGAGAGCTCTGCCTTTTGTCCAATATTGCACTGTTTGTGTTCCTGGTGTCCTTGTCCCAGACAGAAGTGAGAGCTGAGGAGGTCTGGGATTCTGGAAAGATCAATAACTATAGGAGGATGTACTTAGCTTGGCTCAACACATATGTGCAAGGACATTGCACATACACACACTGTGCACATAGACAGTTGTACAAATGGACAAGTGCACACTCGTATGCATTTCTACCCTTTCTAGGATCATTGGTTACACACCCGACCTGGATCCCGAGACGGTGGATGATGCCTTTGCTCGGGCCTTACAAGTGTGGAGTGACGTGACTCCACTGCGCTTCACTCGCGTCCACGATGGGGAAGCTGACATCATGATCAACTTTGGCCGCTGGGGTAGGCAGAGGGGGACTGGAGGGTGTTGCAGCAGGGCCTTGTAGACATCTGAGACATGCAGCTTACTAATAAGGTGCAGACACTAAATGTGAGTTAGTTGGAAGTGGCAGAACATGGCCCCGACACTGGAGAGCCATGACCATGAGAACAGAGGCTGCCCCCAGTGAACCGGCCCTTCATGCAGCGAAAACCTACTGCACCCTCTAAATGACAGCCCCTAAATGGCGACTTGGATTTAAAGTAATACAAAAGGCTTTTTAATTAAAATTCACTTCTCACAATAGCAATATGGGGGAAGGTGGAATAGAATCTTGGGTCAAACCACCATCTAAGCTGTTGGCATGAACCGGCTGCAGCATAAATATGAAGGCTGCTTTTGTAGGTACAAGGTGGTAAAGCAACGAAGGCGGAGGGCGGGGGAAGAAGAGCATAGACTTGGGAGTAAGGTGAGCATGCTGTCACCGTGGGCCTGAGGGCTAGCTCCCTGGGTAGTGATGACAGTCTGCCATGAGAGTAGGGCATGGCGAGGGAGACGGTGCTGATGGGAGGCTCGGGTGTCAGGAGGATATGTGGTTAACATGCTCTCGTGGCACTTGGAGGCACATGGGTGAACCCAGTGCTGTTGATAGCCATGGAAGCAAAGGTCAGTGGTGGAGGTGAGGGCACCCTGTGGACTTGAGAGTGGTGGGTTCACCGCATGGTAGCAACCAAGTTAGAGCCTTCCCGTCAACTCCCTGCAATACCTTTCCTTGAGAACCCCAATGGGAAGAGGGTAGGAGACAGGTGCTCGGTGGAGCGAAGCATTCCAAACACAGATGAGGGTGTAGCTGGTCTTAAGGACCAAGTTGTTGGGGTGTGGGAACGCTAAAAGCTAACAACCAGTGTGGGTTTCAGAGCATGGAGATGGATACCCGTTTGATGGCAAGGATGGACTCCTGGCGCATGCCTTCGCCCCCGGCACTGGTGTTGGAGGAGACTCTCACTTTGATGATGATGAGCTGTGGACTCTGGGGGAAGGGCAAGGTAAGATGACCTCCACTGGTATGCTTCCCGGTCCCCTAGCAAGCAAAACCAACCTTAAGCCCTTCATCTGCTGTGATGGGGTGAGGATGATGAGATGGGGGAGGGAAATCAGCCTCTAGGGTGAGCCCACAGCCTGGTGTCTGATGGAGGCCCTGGAGAGGTAGGTTTCCTGCTCTGTGTCCCCTACAGTGGTCCGGGTCAAGTATGGGAACGCTGACGGCGAGTACTGCAAGTTCCCCTTCTTGTTTAATGGCCGGGAATACAACAGCTGCACCGACACTGGCCGCAGCGATGGCTTCCTCTGGTGCTCCACTACCTACAACTTTGAGAAGGATGGCAAGTACGGTTTCTGCCCCCATGAAGGTGAGTGTCTGCCCTGGTCTCAACCCTCATCCTTCCCAGGTCTCTAGCCTACGTGTGTTTCTGCCATGCCTTCCCCTTCTACATTCCACAACCAGTTAACCTTCATCCCGTATCCTGAGGTCAGCCTCCTCTACGGTTATAGCATATATTGCTTAATGTCAGGCACAAGTTATAGAAAGTGCACAGCTGTCCAGGTTCATCATCACCATGGGAACACAGCATCCTTAAACAAGCTGAG
The DNA here is from genome assembly GCA_963919715.1 of Microtus obscurus. Lineage (NCBI taxonomy): Eukaryota > Metazoa > Chordata > Mammalia > Rodentia > Cricetidae > Microtus > Microtus obscurus. The sequence continues at coordinate 85,436 of CAWTZC010001279.1, forward strand.
ATGGGTGTAGAGTTACCAGCCAGTCTGACCTTATGGGACCACTGTCACATGGGATCGCCACCATGTGTGTGGTCTGTTGTGACTTAAATATTACTTCATATTTACTTAAGTCATTTCAGGTTTTTAAGTTTCTCAATATTATTTGTGAAATCATGAATTAGGGCATACAATTTTTTTCTAACATACGTGAGAATGACCTTAGATGTATTAAAATGCCCTATGGTTGTTTCTGGGGCCACTTTACACTCCCAGCAAGAGCTGGGGCTTGAGGGCAGGAGGACTGGAGAAGAGAGTTGAGGCACAGAGATGGAAAGAAGCTTGACAATGGCAAGGGAACAGGGCTCAGTCCAAGCTGGTTCTTGGTTGATAGGGACTCCAGTCTGAGAATATTAGCCCTCCTTCTCACACTGGTCCCACAGTACCAGCGAGAGTCAGTGTAAGTGGTCACAGCTATGACATCTGACTCTGCCTTCTATCCTTGTGTCATGACAAAGGCCTCCAGCTCCACTCCAGATTTGTGTGTGTGCGCGCGCATGTGTGCATGTGCGTGCATGTGTGTATGCGCGCGAGTGTGTGTGTGTGTGTGTGTGTGCGTACATGCTCAAGTGCTCATTCAAGCTCAAAATATTCTTTGCCCCGTCTACCATCACTTGAGGTAAAAGTGTGGAAAGGGAAGAGTATTGATATACACATTCAATCAACTTTGAAAACATCCTGGACACACTTTCTAATCATAAATCTTTTAAAGAATATGCATGACTTCATACTTGGCCAGGCCATCTCGCTTGATGGCTGTAGAGATCAGAAGTCCAGAAATGTTGGGGAAGCGGGAGAAAATACAAACATACTTCTAAGCAGCAGCTTATTTCCCAGCCAATAAAGACTTTCCCGGATCATAGACTGAGGACAGTTTGTTTGGGGTGAGGAGCGACTATAATTGTATATAATTGTATATGCTTGTGGCTCTCCCTGTCCCTCTCACAACACGACACTATTACCAACCATCCAGACAGAATGAAAGAAACAAAGAGTTTCTGGTTGTCTTCCTGTTGACATCTTTCTTTGTCTGGAAGATCCAACCCATGGCCTCACACATGCTTGGCATGCTCTCCTCCAACACTGGCCTCTACCCGCAGCCTGTTTACGCTTTGGTCACGGAAGCTAAATTTTGTACTAAGACTCAAGCTATTTTGACTGTTAGTAAATCAGAGATTTTGAAAGTCTGTGCCTTGCATTTCCCAGTAGGACATGAGGAAAGACAGAAACTCCTGAGTCAGCCATTCTGTTAGAACAGTCTTCGTGGATAGATAGGGAAACAGCCTCCCATTTCATGAGCTTGGAAAGGCTTCCTCTGTGTCGGACACCAGCCATTCCTTTGGTTCATAGCCAGGTGCAAGTACCCATAGTGCACACGTGCTTGGGTCTGGGGCAACAATTCTGATTACTCAGCCCCTCCTGATGGCTGACTCAGTGTCTGCTCCCTGACCTTCTCTTCGGGAGGAGGGTTGATCCCAGAGGAGATGGGCTTCTGGGTGGCAGGAGCAGAACTGGTGGGATCCGAGTTATCACGTAGCCCTTCCCCACTCGGAATCACCAGGGTCTCTGGGATTCACTTTGCTTCTTCCCTAGGTCCCACACTTGCAGCTTCATCAGGGAAAGGTGTCTTGGTTGGGGATGAGCAGAACGACACAGATAGAGAGTTCTGAATTTGGGAGGCCAAATTGGACTCCATTCAACCTGTGGTAGAGTTAACAGGCCTGGTGAGGTCACCTCTGGCACGGCTGCGCACAGATGGTCCTTGTTATTCACTTGTGGTTTTGCTTGTTGGCAATTCCAGAGACACCATTTTGTAACTCGAGTGGAGGGAGGGAGGGCCCAAGACAGGCTGACCTTGATCCCGTCTCTCCCTGTTCTCCAATCCTGGCCCTACCTGGGGTCATCGGCGTGGGAGGCTTGGACCCCAGCTGCCCCTTCTCCTTGCACTCCTGCAGGGACCACAGCGGCAGAAGAGCTGTCCAGAAGGGACGGGAGCTCTCTCAGCCGAGCACATCGTCACCAATGAGTAGAAACTGGCTTTTTAGATTTTTTTTTATCATTTTAAATTACGTGTTGGTGTGTGTGTGTGTGTGTGTGTGTGTGTGTGTGTGTGTGTGTGTGTGTGTGTACAAGAGTATAGGTGCCTTCCGAGCTTAGAGGCATCAAATTCCCTGGAGTTGGAGTCACAGATGGTTGTGAACTGCCTGACCTGGGTGCTGGGAACAAAACTTGGGTCCTCTGGAAGAGCAGCCATTGCTCTTAACCTCAGAGCCATCTCTCCAGTGTCTAGAGATTGTTTGCAGTTGATATTTTAACACAGCAACAATTTTACTTGTATGAGCTGGCAAGTGGGTGACTAGCCAGCTTTGCCCAGGCCGATCTCTCTCTCAATGGCATCTTCTCCCTCTCTTCTGCTCCCCAGCCTTGTTTACCATGGGTGGCAATGGAGATGGTCAGCCCTGCAAGTTCCCATTCCGCTTCCAGGGCACTTCTTACAACAGCTGTACCACCGAGGGCCGCACAGACGGCTACCGTTGGTGTGGCACCACGGAGGACTATGACCGAGATAAGAAGTATGGATTCTGCCCAGAGACCGGTGGGTATCACTGCCTCTCTCTGCCCCTCAGAGGCAAGCGTTTTACCATGGAATACCCGTTTGTCCACCCACAGCATCCTTTCCTGAGACGAGCTGCCGGTACCACATGAGTATGGAAGTCAGCTGGCGCGGTTGTGCTTTGACTTCTGGGCAGCCAGCTTCCACCCTGCTCGCTGGCCTGCACCCCTTGTTTTCCAGCTCTGACACTGTATTCCTCTCCCACCCTCTGCCCTTGAATTTCGCCTCTCACCTTCTCTTGGCTTTATCTCCTCTCAGTCTGTTATTCATCCTTTCTCACTTCTCTCTTTTTGAAACCTATGTTTACTGAGCCTGCTTCTTGAAGCTAACTCAGCGACTGGTCTCTAAGACTGAGCCTAAAGACTCATCTTCTAGGACCATTGAGACCTTCTAGAGTGTTGAGATCATCAGCTTGCTCAGTCCTTTGGATGTTTGGCCTCTCTGCTCCTATCTTCAGGGGTCCAGCTCTGGACTCTGAACCATGGCTGCCTGTGTTTAAACCTTAGCTCTGATAATTTCTTCCATCCTTCCTTCCTTCCTTCCTTCCTTCCTTCCTTCCTTCCTTCCTTCCTTTCTTTTCTTTCCAAGACAGGGTTTCTCTGTAGCTTTGGAGCCCGTCCTGGAACTAGCTCTTATAGTCCAGGCTGGCCTCGAACTCACAGAGATCCACCTGCCTCTGCCTCCCAAGTGCTGGGATTAAAGGCGTGTACCACAACCGCCCGGCTTCTGATACTTAATTTCTAGTGTTACCTGCTCAGCAAGTTTCTTAAGTTCTTCAAATCTCAGTTTTTCCCATCTATGATATGGAGATGTTACTATGGGGTGTCTACCATGCCAGGGTTGTTGGCGGGGTGAACAGGATGAATCGGTACCCAGGGAGTGGATGTTAATGTCAGCATCTTGTCATTGTTGCCTAGCAGTGACCTCACATCCTCTGCTGCCCCTTGACCTGTGTCCCTTATCCCACAGCTATGTCTACAGTGGGTGGGAATTCCGAAGGTGCCCCATGCGTCTTCCCCTTCACCTTCCTGGGTAACAAATACGAGAGCTGTACCAGCGCCGGTCGCAATGATGGGAAGATATGGTGTGCCACCACGGCTACCTATGATGATGACCGCAAGTGGGGCTTCTGTCCCGACCAAGGTATGAGACGACACTGCACTCCTCCACACCTGAGCTAGAACATTCTGAGGATCAGCACAGATGCCATCTCTTGACAAGAGCCTCAGTTAGGGTTTCTATTGCTGTGAAGAGACACCATGCCCACATTTAATTGGGGTGGCTCGCTTACAGTCAGAGGTTCAGTCCATTATCATGAAAGGGAGCATGGCTGTGTGCAGGCAAACGTGATGCTGGAGCTGGGAGTGCTACATTTTTCATGCAACAGGAAGTCCACTGACTGTCACACTGAGGGAAGCTTAAGCAAAAGAGACCTCAAAGCCCACTGTCACAGTGTCACACCTCCTGCAACAAGGCTACACCTCCTACTAGAGCCACGCCATTCGAGGGCCATTTTCTTTCAGACTACCACAAGAGACTCCCATTGGGCCTTCAGACCTCCCCACCTGAGTAGAGACTCCGCTGAGCCCTAGTGATGACAGGTTCCTTGCTAAGGTCCAGCCAATTCAGTCAGACACTCCCACAGCTTCCAAAATGAGACCCCCTTACTAGGCACTGGTCCTGGGTGGGTCTCAGCCCTGTTATTTCCATTCTTGTCTTCCGCTCCAGCCACCCTTCCCTGCAGGACTGTCACTAGCAGGAGACAGCCAATGACCTTACTGTCATCAGGACTATAAGCAGGGTGCTTTGGGCCTAGCTTTCAGGGCCCAAAGGCCCAGGGTTTCCGTTTTCAGGTAGCCCAAAACATTCAGGCAAATCCAGGACCTGCCAGAATTAAGCGGAGTCTCTGTCCTCGTTTGATTTTTGTTGTTGTGAATAAACGCTTCGGAAGGAAATGGTCACAGGCAGGCTTACACTCCCAGGTTGCATTCTATCCAGGGCAGTCAAGAACTTAAGGAAAGAACCCAAAGGCAGGAACCATGAAGAACACCACTCACCCATTTCACCGTCTGGCTCACCAGGCTCATGCTTAGCGAACTTTTTATAGACCAGGTCACCTGCCCAGGGACTGGAGCTGCCCATAGAGGCTGCGTTCACTTTCATCAACTAACCATAATACAGTTCCTCACAGACATGCCCGGAGAACAACCTGATAAAGGCAACTACTCAATTGAGAGTCTTGAACTATGATTCTTGGCTGTGTCTCATGGACGGTTAATGTTAACCAGTACAGTCCTGTTACTATTGTCCTTAGTGAATGGCGCAACTGGACAAATCAGCTTTCCTTAGGAGTTTTTCTTGCCCCAAATCCTATGCTAGGAGAGATGCTGACATCTCCGCTCTGTGCAACTTCTGCCAAAGGTGGGATCTCCATCCCTGTGGAGAGCCTGTGGCCCCTCGGGCTGTCATGTACAAAGCATAACGTATTGGTGCCTTAAAACAGCATCAACCTACTCTTTGCTGGGCTGAACATTTAAAACCAAAGTGTTCCCTCCGAGCCTGTATCACTTTATCGTCCGCTCCTGTCATTACATGTCCATCTCTGCGTCTGTCTCTTCGTCTCTCTTCTTAGGAGGTCATGAGACACACTGGGTTAAGAGCCTCTCCATTACAATGTGGTAGTGCTTCAACTTATCTGTTATTTGAGGCAGGGTTTCACTACGTGGTCCACATTGATCTCAAGTTCATGATCCTCCTACTTCAGTGTATCAAGTACTGGGATTATGGACCTATAACACCCTCTTGGCTCTGCCTTCCATTTTAATGACATCTGTAAATAAGATCACATGTCCTAGATAACCAGGAACAGAATTTGGGTTTTTTTTTTTTTTTTTTTTTTTTTTTTTGTGGTAGTGGGGCCCGTGGGATAACAGGGTGTGGTACAACATTTGCCTGTTCTCCGTGGCTAAGCCTGAGCAACACGTACAGGCATGGATATGTTTTTAGTTTCCCTATGGGACTGGAGATACTGCAATATCATCAAGTCACACTCCCAGGGGAGTGGTTTGCACTCTCTTCCCCAGGCAGAAATGGTGAAGCCCTCAGGCCAGACTATCCCGTTGGCTCTCCCTCTCTGAGATCCCGAGCAGCAGCTTTGACCTCCACTCTCACAAAGAGCTAGGAAGTATGATTTTTAACAGATGAGCCTCGAAGCAGGTGCTCCTCTCTCTCTCTCCCTCATACCACAAGCAGCCATCCCCGGGAAAGAGCAAGCGGATGTTGGCTGACCCACTCAAAAGCAACAGAGCTCTCAGGAGAAGGAAGAACTCAATATACCACTTGCAGAACTTTAGGCCCACCCCAGAGATGTCCCCCAAAGTTTTCTTCATATGAGGCAAGTCTTGATGCCAGTCTCATCGCTCTGTCTCAAATTCTATCCCTTGTCCCTGCCCTGCATCAGGATATAGCCTGTTCCTCGTGGCAGCTCATGAGTTCGGCCATGCAATGGGGCTGGAGCACTCACAGGACCCCGGAGCTCTGATGGCGCCTATCTACACCTACACCAAGAACTTCCGCTTATCCCAGGACGACATCAAGGGGATCCAGGAGCTCTATGGTAAGCCTCGGCTTAAGGGCCTCTGCGGGTGGAGGAGTCTACAGTCATCCCACTGCTTGGGTGGGAGGCCACAGAAGTGGAAAATTCCAGATCTCATCTAGCCAGAATGGTCAAGGGGCATGAATGGTGCCTGATCCTTGGGCTTCGGTGTAATGCTTCAAAGGGCCACTCACAGAGCCCTGTCCTTTTTAAATGAGTCTTTCGTGACCCTATTGGCTCACCATTTCCAGGGCTCTCCATTAGTTAGGTCCCAAGGCAAGACTAGGTTTCAGTGACCAGGTAGGGTTCAGGATCTAGAAGAGTCAGCTGACTATCAGGCAGGATTTCTCTGGCACAGAATGAGAATGATGGCATGGGAATGAATGTTGCCAATCTTTGTAGGATGCTGATATTTTAATTTGTGATAGAAACATAACAGTTTGTTCCTGTAGCCAGTGATTGCTAATTGTTTGTGCTTTTGGAGAGGCTTGAGGTTAAAAAGTCAGTCCATTGCTTAAAAAAAAAAGAAATCAATCATATAATTGATAGATAGTTCTCGTAGTTCCTGGATCAGGCAAAATAGTGAGTGGGAAAGCCTAGAGGCATTGAACTTGGGAAAGAACTGGAGATCCAGACGGTAAGGGGTGGCATTGCAGTCCTCTCTAGACTGACTTTCCTCAGATGTGGCTACTCATCAGGAGGGAAGTGAGTCCTTAAGAAAGTGCCAAAACCCTGAGGGGATCCAGACTTTCCTGTTCTTATAGTAAGAGACCACACAGGATTCAGGCTTCTCTTAGCTCCACGGTCTACGTGCAGGTGCCCCTGAGGCAGATGTCTCTTCCTTCTAGCCTTTATGGGTTAAGTGAGCAGTATTGGGGTCTAACCTGGTGCTGAGAAGTCTGTTTCTGGGGAGAGTCTAAATTCAGGTGTCACCCCATTCCCCAGGGCCCTCCCCTGATGCCGATACTGACACTGGTACTGGCCCCACCCCTACGCTGGGACCTGTCACTCCTGAGATCTGCAAACAGGACATTGTCTTTGATGGCATTGCCCAAATCCGTGGTGAGATCTTCTTCTTCAAGGACCGGTAAGTCAGGCTGCTTTTGTCTTTCTTGTGTTCCCGCTGTTTGCTGAGGACCCCTGGGATCTCACAGAATGACCTGCAGTAAGCGGTTTCTGCTGTGTGCCTCACTACCTGCAGATCTTGGTGGCTTACACATAGGTGGCTCTCTCGAATTCTGGGACTACGAGGTATCTAGGCTTTTGTAGCAGTAGGGAGTCAGGTACATTCCACAAGCCACTCATTCTCCTACTGTTAGCAGATACTTGTGGCAGATGACAGGGTGTCAAGAGGCCAAATCAAACCATTCGTGGATATAGAAAGATTTGATGCACATCACATCTGAGAATCTCTTACCAATGTAGTCAAAGAACATGGCTGAACTGGCCTAGCTGTAAAAGATGGAGTGTGTTGTTATGTATTAAGGCACATCCAGGCATGATTCTAAAGTAGATTAGAGAGAAGAATGTAGGGGGATTAGCCAGTCTTCCATCGGCTTTCTCCCTGAGTGCTATTGATCTCAAGTGGCCAAACTGCTGTCTGTATAGAAAGCAAGTGACCATAGGTGGAGAGAAATTATTTCCTTCATTCTTCAAGGCTATGGTCATGACAAACAGCTGAGAGTCACCCTAGTGCCCTAGATCTCTGGGTAATAGCAGGAAGTGTCTAGGACCTCATCAAAAAGTCTGCTCATCCAGCTATCTGTCCTTCATCTATCTGTCTATCCATTGCTACCTTCATCTATTCATCTGTCTGTCTGTCTGTCTGTCTGTCTGTCTGTCTGTCTATCTACCAGGCATCTTTTTCTGTCCATCTAACCTCCATTATCCTTCCATACATTGATCCAGTTATCCACTCACCCATTCATAGTGTATAACAGTTAGGAAATTGGATTGTCGACATAGAATACTATGCTAACTAACTACCAGTAGGCTAATCGTTTTCTTTGTACCTCTGTTTACCCATCTCTAAGATGGGGCTAACATTTTACCCTATCAAATAGGGCAAAAATAAGGATCAGATGAGTTTAGTGCTAGAATAAGGCCAACACAGAGTCTGCTTGTTTAGCCCCATTAGCCGTCACCTCAACAAATCATAGTTTAGCAGCCCGTGTGCCAATTGCCTCGATGCTAGCTGAGGAAGGGAAGATATGTGGTGGGGGTAGGGGTCTATCTAAAGTCACATTACTGTTCTTGAGAGAAGTGCACAGGCCTCCTATGCTAGAACCACCTAGAATGGGGATATTAAAAAGTCATGGGCTTCTGCCCTCTTCCTGAGCCCTTTGACTGTACTCTCTGGGGGCAGGGCACACTTATCTGCATTTTACCAAATTTCCCCAGTGATCCGGACGCTCTTTGATGGTGTGCCCCTGTGTGGTTAGGGAAAGAAAGCTATAGCAAATTGACAGTAATATAAAGAGCTTCTGTCTAGATGTCCCAGTCAAGGAAGGCTTCATAGTGGCGGTGTCCTCTCAACAGGGCCTTTAAGGGGAAACAGCATTTTGTTGGGTGGTGACAGTAGTGGCAGATTAGGAGCCATAAAGCAGAGCCAGATAAAACTTCCTGAGTTAAACACTGTAGGACAGAGAGCCTGGGGAGGCTAAATGATATTCCAGGAATGTCTTCTGTTCCACAAAGGGTTTCTCTTCAGACATGGGGGCAGGTATGGGACACACATGCCCTGCCCTTCACTGCATATACCACTGGCCAGTAGGCAATAACAAGAAGGTAGAGAGAGAAGTGAGAATCAAAACACACGGTAAGTCAATTCTAGTCAGGTCTTAGTGCCTATGCCAGTATTAGTGATTACAGATTTTCCTGGTGTGCTGCTGCACCTTGTAGGGAGAGGGAAGAGGTACGTGGGGACTCTAGTCTCCGGCAAGGTCCCCAGCTTGGAGCACTTGCCACTGTAGAAACTGTGACCAAGTGTAGTGTAGAGCTGTCAGAAGCGAGAATCGCAGACACTGCTCTGAGCCCATGCCCAGGCCAGAGCGGATTCTGACACAGCATCACAGTCTCTACCAAAGAACCTAACTGGGTGTTCAGTGCTTCACTGAGCTAATTTGATGTAAATAATTAAACAGTAAACATACACAAATATTGGTGCCAGGCTCTGGGAGGGCAGCACAATACTACAGGATCCGTGAATGCAGATTTTGGAGTTGGACATGCACTTCAGTCCAGATGATATCATATTCATAATCTGAGTGCTGTTTGGCAAATTAGGGCCATAACCCTGCTTTGTTTGTGCTCCCTCAAGTAACAGAGATGCCACCTTCTCCTATCTCAAATTAAAAAATGGAAGAAAAATTGGTCTTTCATGGTATAGCTTCCAGGGGTAAGGCTGTTTGTTTTAAAGGTCAGAGGAGGGACAGCCACTCGTTTTTGTCCATTGACACTTTTACATGGCCCCTGTGCCAAGACTGCGTCCCAAGATTACTGCCAGGGGCAGTTAGGACCACAGGCTTCCCACGTCCAGCTAAAGTGTGGGGTGAGGTGTGAGGGAGAGGGAGATGTCTGGAGGTGAGATACTGGTCTATCTGCTCAATCTTGTCATGCTAATAAGACGCATGGCAAGGAATGTTAAGCTAACCAACTTTGGCAAACAGAATCATCTGGAAGGCTTGTTCAAACAGAGTCTCAATCATAAGCCAGAGAAGTCTGTTCTACAGATCTCAGGTCAGGCCCAGAAAATTGCATTTCTGACACATGCCCAGGTGCAGCTCGGCCCACTGGCCTGAGGATCACAGTCTGAGGGCCAGTGGCTCACCTGTATCCAACCTGCCACTAAGGCCACATTGCAGCTGAAGACAACTTTTGTTTTGGTCATGCAGTGCTAAGTCATGTTATAATGTCAAAAGGTTGGAGACACCTGGGACTCATCCCTAGGATGGGGATGAGGTCATGGGCAGCAGGGACTCGTGGTGCTGAAGGATGGGTAGAAGTGTGGAGCTGAGAGGAAGGATGGTAGAGAGAGATGCTGGATGCTGGGCAGATAGCTCATCAAACGCACACACATGTTAGGTGGTTCTGAGGCTTACATTTTACAAGGCTCATTCGTACAAGTGCTTGGCTCTTTGTATACCCTTAGTAAACGTAGCTCTTAGTTTGCCAAGACACTCAGCTTCATTGCATTGAAGTTCAGAAAATGCTTTGAAGCGCCTTCAACCCCTGCCTCACTCAGTTGGCTTCTAACCAAATAGGACTGATAGATAAACAGCACCTGCTCCAACCACTCAGCGCTGGTGTTTCGGAGAGACCCTGAGTAAGGAAGCACAGTAAACAGAGACAGTCTGGGGAGGCTTCCTGGAGGGGTGGGGGCAAGAGGGAGGGGGGCATCTTGCAGAGCAATCTCCTCCTATTCCCCAGTGTCCCCCTCTAACCTTCTCTAGATCTTGCCACCTTCCACTGCCCTACCATGTTTCTGATTGGACTTGGCAGTTAGAGTGATGGAAGGTGTGACATCTTGTGTCCCATTCCCGTCCCCAGGTTTATTTGGCGGACAGTGACACCACGTGACAAGCCCTCAGGGCCCTTGCTGGTGGCCACATTCTGGCCTGAGCTTCCAGAAAAGATCGATGCTGTGTACGAGGCCCCGCAGGAAGAGAAAGCTGTGTTCTTCGCAGGTGTGTGGGAGGGTCTTGCTGGCCCTCAGTTCCCGTTTAACTGGATCCACTCCTCCACCAAACCACAGTTCCCGCACGCCTGCAGGCGCCCCATCTTCTCTAAAGATCCGTCTCAATGTGATTTCCCAAAGCACGGGGTCTTAGTTGGGTTTCTATTGCTGTGATAAAACACCATGTTCAAAAGTAACTTGGGTAGGAAAGGGTTTATTTCAGCTTATGGATGTAGTGTAGCGTGAAGGCAAGTCAGGGCGGGAACTCAAGGCAGGAACTGAACCAGAAACCATGGACAAACACTGGCTTGCTCCCCATTGTATTGGCTCCTCCTGTGCCTGCTTTCTTATAGACTCCAGGACCACCCACTCAGAAGTGGCACCACCCACAGTGGGCTGGGACCTCCTACATCAATCACTAATTAAGAAAAATGTATCAAGGGCTTGCCAGCAGATGGAAGCACTTTTCTCTCCTGAGAGTTCCCCTTCTCTGACAACTCTAGCTGTGTTCTGTTGACAAAAGGGGGAAGCTAGCCAACACATACGGGATTTTTCTGGGAGGTTGGTCTAGACACCCAGCATTAACTAGCCTCACCTTCAGGAGGGACATTTCCTCCCCTCTGGGTTCTTTGTCAATCTCCTCCTTCCTTTCCCAAAGGAAACAGTCTTCTTTCAGTGATGTTTCCCTAACATCACTCCCTTGCTAGAGTCTTGGCTGGTAGCTGCTTTAGTTAGACCTTTAGTGGTGTGTGTGTATGTGTGTGTGTGTGTCTGTGTGTGTGTCTGTGTGTGTGTCTGTGTCTGTGTCTGTGTGTGTGTGTGTGACAGAGAGAGAAAATGAGAGAGAAAGAGAGACAGAGAGACAGAGAAAGTGATAGAGAAAGAGACATACAGACAAAGACATGCATATGCACACATACATACAGGGTCTCATGCAATCCCGGCTGGCCTTGAACTTGCTGCATAGCTGATGTTGGCCTTTAACTTATAATCCTCCTGCCTCCTCTCAAGTGTTAAGGTTAAGTAAGCATTTGCCATCACATCTGTTTCAATTGGATGCCGTGAATGGAACTCAGAGTCTTGTGCATAGCTCTCTACTAACCAAGCCGCAGCCCAACCCCAAACTGTTTAAAACATTATGTATATTGTGTGTGCATGTCTGTGTATGGGGGGCGGGGGTAGACATGAGTGAGGGTCCTCACAGAGGTCAGAGGCATTGGTCCCCCTGAGGTGGAGGTCAGAGCAGGAACCAGGAGGCAGAGATTGTAAGCTGCCCAACCTGGCTACTGGGACTCTAACTTTGGTCTTCAGGAAGAACGGGAAGCACTCTTAACCACCAGACCATCTCTGCAGCCCCAGCCTCTCATTTTTAACATACAATGCTTTGTAACATGCATTGGTTTGAATAGTAGTTCCAGTAGGGTGGCATCTAAAAACAGGATGTAAACAAACTATTCTATACATGGTATTTAGATGCCAAACCAGCACCGTTCTTTACTAGGCTTGTTACCTTTGTCTTTGTTCAGAGACAGGGCTTATGACATAACTGAGGCTAGCCTTTGTGTTTGCTGTGTAGCCCAGGCTGACCTTGATGGTGCAGCTAAGATTTGGGGCACCGGCTGTCCCGTATATGGACAGTTTCCACCTCTGTCTTTGGTGATCCCAGGTCCTGGACAGGCTAGCTTTGATTCCCAGGGCACTTTATATATGTCAGATAGAGGGGCTTCGTGTGGCAGACGTGACACTTCCATGGGCTGCTAGCCTCCTTTCACTGTCACCTTTTGTAACTGTCTGTAACCGGCATAAACTGTGCGCAGGAGCGGGGGATGGGGATGTAGTTCAGTTAGTAGAGTGCTTATCGAGCCTAGAAGTTCCGTTCTCAGCACTGTATCCATCAGATGTGGGACAGCCTTGCCTCTGTGTAATCCCAGTACTCAGGAGGATCAGGAGTTCAAAGCCAGCCTGGGTTATATGAGCTCTTGCCTCAAAAATGAAGTGAAACAAAACATAACTGTGTGGTGAGGCCTGCTTCTAGAAACAGAGCTAAGAGACATGAGCAGGAGGCCATTCCCTGTTGAGAAAGACCCAGTCGGCTCTTCTGCCAGAGAGATGATGGCGGAGGGAGGGCAAGATGGGCCTGAGGCATTTCCCCACAGCCACTGACCCGCCTTGTGCCCCTTCCCCCAGGGAGTGAGTACTGGGTCTATTCTGCCAGCACTCTGGAGCGAGGGTATCCCAAGCCACTGACCAGCCTGGGCCTGCCCCCTGATGTCCAGAGAGTAGACGCTGCCTTTAACTGGAGTAAGAACAAGAAGACATACATCTTCGCTGGAGACAAGTTCTGGAGGTAAGGGGGCCCTAGGCAGGATGGCGGCATGGCTAGTTTCATGGGGCAAGACTCTCTGTGGCTTGATAGACACAGTGTGGGTAGACATCCACTTCCTGGTCTTTAGCCTGCCTGGCAGCCGGCCCTCACCACACAATGCACCCTCCTTATGACACTGTGAGGGCTGTTCTGGCCAGAATCCCCCTTTCCTTTCTCAGCTGCCTCTGATTGGGCCTGTAGATACCTTGTCTAGACCTTCATGTTACAGCAACTCACAGTAGAGTTGGTGATACACATACAGGTAGTAGCTGATACTGTTGCTATTGTAAGCCAGTTGCTATTGCAAAGGCCCAATGAAGTAGGAATCACTGTTCTTCCCTCTTTTCATATGAAGAAAACAGAGTTTCAAAAAGTTAAATAACAAACTTCAGTTTCCATGGCCATGGAGTGACAACCGGGCTTTGAGCCTCTTGGCCCTGGAGAATGTCCTACTCTCTTTTTTTAAAATTTATTATATATACAGTGTTCTGCATGCCTGCCAGAAGAGGGCACCAGATCTCATTTCAGATGGGTATGAGCAATCATGTGGTTGCTGGGAATTGAACTCGGAGCAACCTGAAGAATAGTCAGTGCTCTTAACCTCTGTACTCTTCCTGATACAGTGGAGACCCAGGGAGGGAAGGTATAGGCAAGGCAGCAGAGGGAAATGAGGAAGACAAGATCCAAACTAGGCCCTGGGGTGTCACAGGCACCCTCCCCCATGCCTACAGCAGGCACCCTCCCCATGTCTGCAGCAAGCACCCTCCCCCATGTCTGCAGCAGGCAACCTCCCCCCCATGTCTGCCGCAGGCACCCTCCCCATGTCTGCAGCAGGCACCCTCCCCCATGTCTGAAGCAGGCACCCTCCCTTGTGCCTATAGGCCTGGCAAGTGGTGAAAACTGGCAGGGGAGTAGTTTAGAAGCAGTTGGTTCAGCTCCTCTGGCGAGAAGGCTCTAGCACTGAGAAGCAAAGGTCTGACTGATGGGCCAGAAAACAGCATCCCTGGACGTAGCCCAAACACAGGATTATGTTTATCATCCTTCACAATTTACCCATTGGGAAGCTTAGGCCCCAAGAAGCTAAAGGACTTGGTCAACTCACTTAAGTGTAAGCATAGCTCTGGCCTGGAGCTATATTTAAATCTGCTTCTCCTCTTTCTCCCCTGTATCCCCTTCACTGTGCGTTCTGGGTCATTTGATCAATGAGGAAAAGGGTAGGCAAACAAAAACTTTGCGGGCATCTCCTTCCCTTTTCCCTCCCAGCTTCTGTGGCTGTAAAGGCAGCCAGGCCATACCCAGGAACCACTGATGGAACTCTCAGACCTTGTCTGCTGTCCCTGAACAAACATTCCTGCTTCCCTCGGAGGCCTCAGTCTCCTCCACCTTCTCGGCCCCTCACCTCACCCGAAACTGCCCTGATTCAGCAGCTGCTTATGTCCCCCCCCCCCCCCCGGCTGCCCGTGGTAGGGTGGAATTCTGAAGGCACTGCTGAGATACTTAACAACCTAAGCTGATTGGTATCTCAAGCCTTGAGAAGAAAAACAGTCTGTCAGGAAACCACTGAGCAGGCCTTTAGCCCATGGGCTCCGGAACACTCCCCAGCACAACCACGTACTGCGAATGGCATCTCAGGCTCTTGAATTCATGGGCACTCTAAATCTTTAACTCTGCCTGTGGTGAGCTAGAGAAGTCACAGACACATGATTCAGGAATCTCAGACTCCTAAAGCCCAGGTGATTCCCCTGTGGTGCGCGGGGGAGCATTCTCACCATCTTCCTACTACACACCCTCTGTGTGTACACATGCAAGAACAGGTATGTCCCATATGAGCAGGAGTGTGCATGCATGCATAGACTCACAGGCCCTGAAATGCCTTGCTGATTTCTTCTAATCCTCTTCCTTGACAAGGCCTTCCTCCAACTCTAGATGCCAGAACAAATACCGTCCTTTGTTGAGGAAGTTCCGTGAACCTTGGGTAAAGGCTAGAGTGGATAGAGTTGATCCTAGCTTCTGGACTGTGCATTTATGGGAGACAGATCCTTCCCAGAAAAAACAGCACAATAGTTTGAGCCACTTTCTTGGGCCATGACTGCAGGAAAAAGAGAGTGTTTGGAGTGACCAGGGTGAGCCACTGTCTGTCCCCAGTATGCCAGGAAGCCCTCAGCCACTGCCTTTCGAAGTTTTCACCAAGACCACAAATACATGTTCAGTGTCCTTTATGTGCTGTGCACAACTTAAATTCATTTGCATCTCACATTGGTGACTCCTTCCGACCTATGCCTTGCTCTGGGTGGAGACTATGCATACCATCTGGATTTTTCATTTAATGTATACATTGTTATCATCTCCACTTTCTGGACCAGGGATACCAAGGCTGAAGTAGGCCAAGGACAATGGAAAACCTGGGACTCAAATGTCGCTTCTGACACTTGGTATTGCACCTTCTACATCTGTAGATCAGCTGCCCAGATCATGAGGCTAGAGGGACAGGGAGGAGGTGACACCTCTCTTGAATGAAAAGAACTTTCAGGAAGCAAGTTGTTTGATGTCTCTTGGCTTCACTTATACAGTGGGGTTGATTCCTGCCCTCTGCTTGTGCTAAGGAAAGTCCTTGGGGCTTGGGACACATATTCTGTATCATTTTAATCCCAGGGATTTACGGTGAGCTTGGTAGTGGTCAGATGGGGGCATGGGAATTTTAAGCTAGGGGACTTAGTTTTGGTAACCTGGGCCATGAAGAAACAGCCTTCTTAAGAAACTGTCTTCAGATGAAGCTGTGGTTTTGAAGGTGTTACTGACAGGTCTTGGGTGAGGAGTTGAAAGTGAAACCCATATAAAAATAGCCTTAGGGTAGTCTATGGTTGGAACCCCTGGTGGGGGTGGTACAGCTGCCACCAGGGGAAAAGGAGAGCCAAGCAAGATGCTGTGCAGAGCAAAGAAAGCTTGTCCATCACCAGGATGGGATCCAAAGTGATCTGCTTAGAAACTTTCTGCCCAAAGGTGAGGCTTGATCTTGTTACTGAGATATCCATAGGCACACAGTCGGAGCACATTAGCTTACGTAGTGTTGAATCTGTATAATGAAATGAGTAGGTTGAGGGGCAGAGGGAGGGAAAGCAAAGGAATAAAAAGGACAGCAATTCAGAGGTTTCTCCAAGAAACTTAAAACAAATAGCCAAGGAAAAAGACTTCATAATGCTCAAGGTATTTACCTGGATTAAAGACAAGCCCCAGAAGGGACTGGGGTGGCATGCAGTCTGCCAGTGAGTGACTCATGGCCTTGAGCTCACACCCACCACATTGCATTGTAACCTCCCTCTCTGAGCCTCGGTTCACTCCCAGACATGGCTGGTCATCTCTGCTCGACAGATGAAAAAGCAGCAATTTGTTCAAACCACACAGTGAAAGAATTATGGGTCCGCTCCATTGGTCCTTGGACTGCAGCCGGGAATCAAAGGTTGTAAGGGAGGGGCTGGAGAGATGGCTCAGCAGTCAGCAGCATTGTGCGCTCTCCCAGAAGCCTGGGTTCAATACCCGGTACCCGCCCGGCTCATAACCGTCTATCTATAATTCTAGTTCTGCGGATCTGACTCCCTCTTCTGGCTTTTGAGAGCACTTACACACATGGTGCGTAGACATATGTGCAAGCAAACCATCTAAACACATTAAAAAATAAATCAATCTTAAAAGAAACTTAAAAAAAAAAGTTGGTAAGGGAACACTCAATTCCCAAATCCTTGCTAAATACCAGACATGGGAGAGACACAAACACATGCTTCTTGGTGGCAATGACACTTGCTCTTCGGTATCGTCTCAAGAATCAGGAGCTAGTAGTGTGGGATTCAGAGTCAGGTTTAGGCCCCCACACTGCTGCCTGCTTCCTCTCTGAAAGGCCAAGTCTTTTTCCCAGACCCTCTCTGTGCCATCCTTGGATCCTTCTCTCCAGGACTGGGGGGTGAGAGTGGGCAGTGGGGACTGGCCTTCAGAGAGGCCATTTGCTTCTCCCTGTCTCTTTCCCTAGATACAATGAGGTGAAGAAGAAAATGGATCCTGGTTTCCCTAAGCTCATCGCAGATTCCTGGAACGCCATCCCCGATAACCTGGATGCGGTCGTGGACCTGCAAGGCGGTGGTGAGCTACCCAGGCCTCTGTTGGCATTCTAGGATTGCCTACCCCCCCAGCCAGGAAGCAGCTCCTCCTTTGTACACACTCCTCAGGGCAGCCATGCAGTCCTGGAAAACAAACTAGTCCCTTTAGCTCAGTGCTGGGAAGGCAGCCAGACTCCTGACCCTTGCCGCCCCAGCCAAACTCCAGGCTGTAAGACCTAGAAAGGCCCCTCACAGCTGCAGAGCCTGGAGCCACAGCAGAGGAGGCCTGGAAGACCTCCAGGGACCAGGAACGTGGCCTGGTGCCCTGGATTCATTCTGGGGGTTGAGCCAGGCTGTATTGGGTTTCTCAGGAGGCCTTGTGACCATCTCCCGTCAGGAGCACGGCTCTACTTGAGACAAGGCAGACTTTGTCATGCTCTCTCACTCCTGTGGCACTGACCTCCCACTCAGCGGCTCACTTCTTTGCCGTGTCAGCACAGGAGAGCATTTGGGATTTGAAAACCATATTCTCAGGGAGGTTTCTGTGACTCCCTGGGGTGCTGGAAATGAAGTCAGTTTGGCTTTTTAGAGGAGGTGTTAGTTCAGATTCACAAAAGTTTTAATTTTTTTTTTAATGTGGTGCATGGTGTGTGTGTGTGTGTGTGTGTGTGTGTGTGTGTGTGTGTGGTTTTACCATTTGCAATGTTCATGTAAACTCCCATGCTGAGGTCTCACATGCGCAGAAGGAAAGCAGTGTCTAATCAGGTGCTCCATTAAGGCTGACCTTCAACCAAATATCTCTCAGGTCCATACTGTGAGCTAGAGTTGTAAATGGGGTAAATGGGATCATGTGTATTTGAAGGAATTCACAGGTTCTAAAGCCTCTAGGCCAGGAGGGGAAACAGTAGAAAATAAATTATGCATATGTGTGTGTGTGTGTGTGTGTGTGTGCACATGTAAGTGTGCATGAGTGTATGTGTGAGTATGCACATACGTGTAAGTGTTTGTGTGGGTCTAAGTGTGTGTGTGTATGAATGTGGGAAGCTGTATATGTGTGTGTGTGAGAGAGAATTTGTATGTGTGTGTGTCTGTGGTGGTTAAATGGATTTGAGTGGGGGGCTGAATGAATGTGTGAGTATGCTTGTTTGTGTGTGTGCCTGAGTGTGTGTGGGTGTAGGGGCCTGAGGGTGGGAGTGTAGGAGTGTGTGTGTGTTGGCAGGGAAGGGTTGCTTCTCAGAGTCTGATGATTGCAGACCTACAAGAGTAGAGCCTTGTGGTTTTTAGACATTTTAGAGACTTAGAGACCAGACATCTGCACATGCATGTGACATTGCCAGATGTGTTTATACCTTGGCAAGTCATTCAGAATTAAAGACAAAGTGAAGCAAACATCTGTATGAACCTAATAAACCTGATAGGCCTGGGGGCCTCCTACTTCCCATCCCCTGATGTGTGAGAGTGCTTGGCTTGGTGCTTGTGCTCAGGAAGTTGCCAGGAGCAAGTATTACTAACTTAGTCTCCTAACAAGCCTTAGACAGCGGTTCTCGACCTTCCTCACACTGCCACCCTTTAACACAGTTCCTCATGTTGTGCTGACCCTCAACCATAAAATTATTTTTGTTGTGACTTCATAATTATAGTTTCACTACTGTTATGAATCATAACATAAATAACTGACATGCAGGATAGCTTATATATGAACCCGAAGGGGCTGTGACCCACAGGTTGAGAACCACTTCTCTTAGAGGTTGGGTCCTGATCCCTGGCTCAGAGGCGAGCAGTCAATGACTACAGGACCCAGTTTCCCAGCCATTCCTCTTCCTCCAACCCAGAAGGTCTTCCCAGGTTGAAAAGCTTCTCCCCTATGCCAAGCAGAGGTGACCATTCCCAGAGACGTTCCATGTGCCATGTCACATCAGCATAGGTCCAGTCTCTCTTCCTTGTCTCTCTCAGGTCACAGCTACTTCTTCAAAGGTGCATATTACCTGAAGCTGGAGAACCAAAGTCTGAAGAGTGTGAAGTTCGGAAGCATCAAATCGGACTGGCTGGGCTGCTGAGCTGGCCCTGTTCCCACAGGCCCTGCAATCAACACCGCACACCAGGCCCAGAATACTGGGGAAGGATGTAGAGGGGCCTGGCTGCCCTGCCTTCAGCTCTGTAGTTAATCAGCCTTCCCCCCTCACCTGGTGACTGAAGATTTAAGAGTGTGGCTTTTTTTGTGTGTGCCCAAAGAAAGGTGCTGATTGTACCCCTCCCAGGTGCTTCTCCCCCACCCCCTCCCCCGCCCCCTCGGGGATGCTTGGATGTTCTCAATGCAGCCCTCTATTGGGCCGCCCAGGTGCTCCACACTTGAGGTTCTTCTCATCTCTGATCTTCTGTGGCTCACAGCACTGTCAGAGTCAACAGAGACTGTCTTAGGAGGGCACTGGTGGCCCAACAGCCGGCACAGGGTAGCGGGATGCAAGTGCGTCCAGGTGGAAGTCGGAGACCCCTGGTTTCTCACTTCCGGCCATCCTCGTGTCTGCACTACATTAGTGGTTTGCTCTGTGTGTGCTTCCTTCATTTCCCTCAAGCTTTTCCATTTTCCACCATGCTGCATTTCCTGACGCAAGGACTCCGGTCGTCTGACATCACTGCACGGCGCCTCTCAGCCCACATGCTTCCTTGTGCACTCTAGAGCCTCCTCAGTCTCTTCCTCCACTGGATGGAGGAGAACCAAACCAGTCGCTTCCTGCTCAGCCTTCTTGCTTCTCCCTTTAACAGTTCCCCATGGGAAACGGCCAAGAAAGATAAATAAAGACACCAGTTGAGTGACAGTGTTTGCCTCTGTTTTAGCAGCTCACGGCCAAAAGGAGGAACTTAAAAGGCAAACCTCTGCTCAATGCAAGGCACAGATGATGTGTGCTGGGAAGATCAGAGCTGCCAAACCAGAAACCACATGAAGAGCGGTTCTGGTGCTGTAGTTATGGGGTCTGTTGGGGGTCCCCCTCCCTCCTCTCACTTTCTCACACTCTTAAACTGATAGACATCCTAATGATAGTGCCGATAGTAAGGAACAGCAACCACACAAACCTCTTCTTCTAAAAGCCCCTACGATCAACTTTACAGACCTCTGGAAAGGGGCAGCTGGACTCAGAGGACATTG
>CAWTZC010001280.1:0-45366 GCA_963919715.1 Microtus obscurus
GGTTTACGCTTTACCCTTCAATGGAAGAATGGATGTGAGGAAATGTGGAATATATACACATTAGAATACTACTCAGCGGTAAAAAACAATGACTTCACGAATTTTGCATGCAAATGGATGGAAATAGAAAACACTATCCTGAGTGAGGTAACCCAGACCCAAAAAGGATGAACATGGGATGTACTCACTCATAATTGGTTAGAGATAAATAAAGGCAGTGACTATAATATGATATCCCAAAGAAACTAAATAAGAAGGTGAACCCAAAGAAAAAAACATATAGCCATCCTCCTGATATGGGAAGTAGACTAGACTGTCGGACAAATAATTGGGATCGGGGGGATGTGGTGGAAGGGGGGTAAGGGGAGAAGGGGAGAGAAATGTGAGAAGGGGAGGGTGGGGAACTGGGAGATGATTGGGATAACAAAGTTGGTAGGGAGAGAGAAGCTACTGCCATCTTAATTAAGGGGAGCCATCAGGCAAGAGACTTGAATCTAGAAAAATTCCAGGTGCCCAGGGCAATGTCCCCAGTAAGTTCCTGGGGCAGCTGAGGATAGGGAACCTGAAATGACCCTACCCTATAGCCATACTGATGAATATCTTGCATATCACCATAGAAACTTCACCTGGCGATGGATGGAGATAGAGACAGAGATCCACACTGGAGCACTGGACTGAGCCTCCAATGTCCCAATGAGAAGCAGAAGGAGGGAGAATATGAGCAAAGAAGTCAGGACTAATAAGGGGTGCAACCACCCATGGAGACAGCGGGGCTGATTTTTTGGGAGCCACCAAGGCCAGCTGGACGGTGACTGAAAAAGCATGGGATAAAAACCGGAATCTCTAAATTCCATGGGACAATGAGGGCTGCTGAGAAGCCAAGGACCATGGCACCGGGTTTTGATCCTACTTCATGTTCTGGCTTTGTGGGAGCCTACCCAGTTTGGATGTTCACCTTCCTAGACCAGGATTGAGGGGGAGGACTTTGGACTTTCCATAGGCAGGGAACCCTGACTGCTCTTCAGGCTGGAGAGGGAGAGAGGGAGGAGTGGGGGGAGGGGAGGAGGAGAGGGAGGAGAGGGAGGGAAATGGGAGGTGGGGAGGAGGTAGAAATTTCTTTATTTTTTTCCAAATAAAAAAGAAAAAAAAAGACCCTAAGAAAAAAAAAGTTATAAGAATGACAAATTCATAGTTCTGCTATCACAGATAGCCGTTTATCTTGCAAAATTAAAAAAAAAAAAGCCAACCCAGTGGCAGGTGGCCACAGTCTACCCAATTGCTTCTTTCATTCAGCCATTCATCAATCAGATATTTAAGAAGGTTTATTTAAGAGAATAAGCTATTTGGAGAGCAGAACTCTTCCCTTACCAGTTTGTTTGGGTATCTGAGGAGGATGGGCTGCACTGGAACCCTGGAATGAAGGCTCCTGGAATCATGATCGGGATTGTTAGCATGGTTTGTACAGGAACAAGAAGTATATAATAGCAAAAATTGTATAAATACACTGATGGCTTAGGAGTGGAAAAACATGAACCATGCTGAAATATTTACAAATGAGTATACAAGTAGACCTTAAGGCAAACATTAAATGGTATGCTTTAACTGCTCAGCATATCTTTATTCACTGTTTCCTTTGATAAAGAAAATTAAAGACATTTATTTCAAAACAATTCTTTAGGATACATATAACTTGTTTCATTTTTCTTTTTATTTTAGGGGTTGTTTTCATTTCCTAAGTGTAAGTGCTACCCAACAACATAAGAAAGTCATGGTAAAATCAAGGAGAGAATAAAATCCAAGAGAAAATAAGTAACTAAAATGCTGGAAACAAAGCCATTACGCTGGCTTGAAGCGAGGCACACCGTGCGGAGCACCAGCAGCCAACATAAAATGTTTAGAGTGTCACAAGTTAAAAGGCACATCCATGGCTGCCTTCTTAAGATTGAAAAAAAAAGAGTGAACTTTGGAAGGCATGTAAACACTTGAATGATATTAAGGTAGGCTGCCTACTTTATGACAGAAGACCCTAGGTATCTATGAGGGTCCTTGGAGGAAAAAGAAAATCACAAGTGGTATGTACGCACATATATATACAAATTAGTACACATAGACAAACCAACACACACACACACACACACACACACACACACACCCCACTGAAAGGAAAAGCCTATGTCAAAAAGGAGAGGAAAGGGAGTACATAGGAATACGTCCTGTGTAATCATAGCATCAGAAAGGTTTCATAAGAAAAGGAATGCCAGGAGCAACTGAGCTGCATTGTATACAACGATCATTTGAGAAATCAAGACTGTATGGTTACAAGGCATAATTTAATTTATCTCACCTGGTTTAAAAGTAATCAAAGGAGTATTAGTACAAGTATTCTAAAACAAGTAAATTTAATATTTAATCTAATTAATAGGCTACCCTTTATTCTCCTATAACGTCACTAACACTGCTAACGTCAAAATTAAATAAAAAGCTAACTCATGATTCTTACAAAAACAGGAATCAGATGGTTATTTGTGAAAAGGGGTACACAGTTTGACGTTGACTAGTTAATAATTAGAAGACAATTAAAGCTTTAAATAAATAATACTTTTAGTTTGTAGAACATATTACTTATCCTTTTACATTTGTTTCGAAAGTTTTTATTAGGTGATCTGAATAAATTTAAAAAGAAGACATACAGCAAAGTTATATCTTTAACCTAAAGAAATCAATGTGTTTTAGTTTTCATTAAATGCTATTTATTCCCAGTCTATATTTTGGGAGGCCTTGAGAACAAAGGAGGAAACGTCATGAACGCCTTCTGCTCAGCTGCCTTGGCTACCGGGGACAGACGCTATAGCTTGCTCTGCCTGTCCTGAGGAGGCATTTTAGCTGCTTAATGTGCTACTTGACGTTTTCTTCAGAAAGACATACAAGCACTGTGAGCTTTTTCTCCATTAAAGACACAGATTGGTTTTCTGAGGCTTTTTAAAATTTAGTCATGAGTTAGCTGCTATAGATAAACAAATCAAATCCCCGTATCAAAGCAGTTAGTGATATATGATCTACAGTAATTAGAGAGAAAACATTGGCTCAAACTACAAACTAAAAAATAATGAGTGGCAGAATCTATTCCCTGATTTATAAAATGGGTTTCTAGGACAAGCAGACACAATGGCCAACAGTTTTACTTGGCATAAATCCACACATAGCTTACTAACAAGAGAATGTTAACAAAGCAAGTAAAATCTCCAGGGAAGACAGAACAGTCAAAATAGCCTTGTGGCACTAATGTTTAAATTATTTCACCAGTCTCCCTCCCCTCACCAAGTGGCTGGGACTCAGGACCTGACAAGGATTGCAAATCAGGCTACTTTTATCTCCCGACGGGAAAAAGTTTGCAAAATGAGAAAAAATGAGCTGAAATATATCTTGTTATTTGGTCATAATCTTAGACCTAGTTCTTGGAGCCAAAGAGAAATTAACTTTCCCAAATGCTACCTCACTTGTTTTTAAGCTTCTACCTCTGTTGCCTTGGTTTCTAAAGTCGGGTGGGTGCACTTGAATGTCTCCATGTTACCATGGGTGGACGACCACTGTAGCACACTGTCCACCAGAGATCACGCATAACGTCTATATGTTACATAGGTGGGCTGGACCTCGTAGACTGTCCACTAGAGATCAGTAATTTAATTGGACAAAGACACACACACACAGGTGTTTGTCACAATCATCCCTGCTCTATGCAGTACTGACCTGCAAGGGTCTCCCAGGGAAGGGGTGGAGTTGGTGAGGTCTGATAGGTTTACAGGCTAGTTTCACGTGCCCTTGAATGGAAGGCTCCACTTAAACATAATTCAGAAGAGATGTGGCACACTTAGGATATTTTTCACAAGGAATTAAATTACAGAAAACATTTATTTTATTTAACAGGAATTAAATTCAGAGAATCATTTGTTACAACACACAAAGCAAATATCTGGCAACTAAAAGGGAATGGTAGTGCTGGGGGAGGGGTCTTCACACTGACTGGTTTGTTTATTCTGCATCTATTGTGCTGTGGACACGTGGTGTGACATCTCGCTCTCTGTGAACCCAAATGAGTGTTACAGACACACAAAAGCTCTCCACGTAGATGAATGACTCCTGCATCTTACTAAAATGCCCTCAGATGTCGCCTGTTATGGTTTTTGGGAATTGGGCCAACACGGGACACCAAAACTGGCTGCGCAGCTCCGTAACAGTCCAGAAAAACAAGTCATAACCCAGTCATTTTTCTTAAGCCACTCATGCAGATAACACCGGGTTCGCTGAAAGAATCTGTTTACAGAAAATGAAATTGTTAACAAATCTAAAAGAATGATACTTTTCAAAACCGAATTCCAAGTTGCTCTAGTTAGATCCTAATCTCAAACGCAGAGATGGGCATTTCTTCATTGATTTTTTTACAGAAGTTAGAGAAGGGATGGGGGCATAGAAGGGAGTGAAAACAATTTTGGTTTCCTAAGAGTTTTCTCTAGTGGATGTTAAACTGCGCGACTAAGCTTCAAACTTCTCACGTTTGAATTTAGAGGACCTTAAAACGTCTGGCAGTATGAATCGACAGTGTGCGGAGCAGAGGGCAATTATGACTGATTTTTTACTGAAATCCTCCTGAAGAGAATCTTCCCATCACATGCTAAGTAAACGTGAAGTGATCTGCAAGGGAAACGGCTAGAAAAAGCACAGTGCAGTGAGCATTGCAGTTGCACGCTGAAGAAAAAGAAGTGTCCCCACTCAATGACAAAGCTACAAGGACTACTGTTCTTCCCAGGGAACACTAAGACAACATCCCGCAGCTTTCACACCGCGCCCCGCTCAGCGCTCGGTGCTTGTGGTAACCTTGGGACAAGCGGGAGCAGTTACTTGGAGACTGAATCAGGGGAGAGATAGCAGCATCTGGCAGGAAAAACATTTCAGTTCATTGTTTTTTATGGAGGAACACTTTATGTCCACACCATAATTTTCAAGGAGTTACACAAATACCCGGGGAGCTAGAGGGGATAATGATTTAGGGAAAAAGAGCTGGAAGAAAAAAGATGACATTCATCAGTAATGCAGGAAGAGAGGTTTGAGAAATAGCATGCGAACTGTATTTTTAGATTTTTAAAAAAATAAATAAGCATGTTTAGTGTCGAAATCTGACTTTCCTTAGATAGAGGAAACAAAGATATGGAGCATTGTGAAAGTATAAGTCCTAAACGTCAAAAGATTAGGGAATATCTTAATTTTTTTAAGAAATTTTAATAAAAGAAAAAGACATTTAAAGTTTTTAAAGTTTTATTTTCAATTGTTGGGAATTTTGTGATTAGATTACTTGACTTGCATGTACAAGATCAGGGGTTGAATACTAGGAATGAAAGCAAGTAAGTATAAGAAAATGATGATAACCATTCTTTTCTACGTAAACTGCGCACAAGAAAAGATCTAAGTGTTACTAGACTTATGCCAAAAGAGGTGTGGTATGAACCAGAGAAGGCAGCCCAGCTACAACAGGGCAATTCCATCGAAGAACGTTGAATGAGGGGCGACAAATAAAAAAGTGGGCTTCCGAGGGGTCGATCTTCCCCCTCACGGTCACCATAAACAAAAAGAACAGACCAGAAACTTCAAAGTGGATGAGCAATCTTCCTTTGAAAACAGTGGTAGAGAAGACGTGTTTGGTTAGCTATAACTCCGGTTATCAGGCTGGGGAGAATATCTTTACCTTCTTGAGCCATCTTGCCAGCCCCATTAACCTCATTATTCAACTTGAATCTTATTTATATGAAGTTATCTGTGTATGTACAGAAAAGAACAGGGAAAGGAGGTATAGATTCCCTGAAGCTGAAAGTACATAAAGGGAGGTAATTACACAGTGTGGCTTATGGAAGAACAGTTTGTCCTCATCCTGAGGCCAGAAAATTGAGGCACAGAGAAGCAAATCAAAGATGCATTTAGCAAAAGAAATATCAAGCTAAAGATCATAAAGAATCTTCAAACTACATCCCACACTGAGATAAAATCAACTGGCTGAGAAGCAGTCATCTTGGGAATGAATTCCTCCTGTAAAAGTGAATACATTATCACCAAACAAGAAGTCTCATGCTAAACTAATTAAAATTTAGAGTTAGGATCAAGATATAAAAATAAATAAAATAATAAATAAACTCACTGTTATCTCCACTGAACTTAGATACACAAGAAAGTCCAGAAGCCTCCTTATTTACTTTTATAAAAACATTTTAAGATAGACTAATATTAAATATTAGTTATCTGAGTGGGAGATGGCTATAATGGTAAATTGACTTGCATAAGTATGATGAAAAGAGAGAACCAAAAGTGAGAAAGGGGAAAAAATGACTGCAGTGGGCATGTGCACATGCATACACACAAAACAAAAATAGTGAAAAAAAGATTATCACAACTGTGAAAAGAGCTATGCTGGAATTTAAGACAAGTAAGGTAGTTTAATTAATACGCTAAAGAAAAGGGAATCTGAGTTCAGGAGAGGCCTCCAAAGCGGCACAGAGAACCCCTATCTTGAAAACACAAAAGAAGAAAATAAAAAGTAAAAATAAGTAAATAAAGAAGAATAAAAAAATATTATATAGATTTAGACTCCAAAGTTGTGTAAGAATGGAGCTCGGATAGGAGCAAACACATGTTATGGAGCATCCAGACGTGGATGGCTCTTACTGTCTTGAACATAAAAACAGCTGTAAACTGAGTGATGGTGGCCTCTACCATTAATCCCAGCACTCGGGAGGCAGAGGCAGGCGGATCTCAGGAAGCCCTCCGAGGCCAGCCTGGTCTACATGACCCAGAAAGAGGTTCAGGATTGGTAGGGCCATACACAGAGAAACCCTGAAAAACTAAAGAAAAGAAAAGACCAGATTGAAAGATCAACAACCCTACAGACTGGACTAATCCTTATAGAGAGGTAGAGTGCTCACAAGACACGAGAAAGCAGGATGGAACTTAGGCTGATAAGGGTCACTTATGTATCCTTCCCTCCAGAAAGAAGCAAAAAGCAATCTCTGGGGAGAAGGGGGCTTGAATTTTTGTGGGTCCTAACGTAAAAGAACCTTCCCCACCCTCCAGTAAGCATCCCCCATTAAACTCAATGCTTCTAAGCTAGACTGGGGTGGAGAACAATATGGTTGTCATTAGTATTGATTGAATAGACCTTTGGTTACACCTCATTTTATAATACAATACGGTTTAGAAAAAATGAAATGGCAAGCCATCTAATTAGGAAACAGACTTACATGGCGAAGAGCAAATCCACAACATGAAAGCCTTCTATAGTAATGCATGATGCATATGCTACCCATACTGTACTAGACTGTCAAACACCTAGAGTGCTGATAAACTTAAGATAATATGAATGCTTATGCAAACAGGTTGATAGAATAGTGTTTAGGGACCATTAATAAGTAAACAGTATATAACTTGTTCAGTAGAGATGACGTTTTTGAGCTCTTTGCTCCATCAGCTGAATGCAGATGCAGAACACACTGCTGACTTATATAGCACCTATTAGGTATGGAAAGAACTTGAAAACACCGAGTTTCTAATTTTTTGGCCAGTGAAAGTTCTAGTAATACAGGGAGGAAGATGCCGGAGGTGTGACTCCTAAGAAGTGAGGTCACTAAAGACAGTGTTTCAGAGATAAGTGGAAATCTCTACTTTAGCCTAGAGGCAGCAACTCATACAGAAAGAATTAGCTAGAAAGTGTTGACATGCTATAGCGTGTACAGCTTCGAAGAAGCATGTTTCAAGAAGTAGACTCCTTAATGACTCCTATTTACATGTATTTTAAAATGCATAGGGGGAAAGAGCCAGTAAACTGATGATCTGAGTTGGAGTCAGAACACAGGAGAGCTAAACATCTGTAATCAGATGCACATCAGGGAGGGACGGGAGGTGGAGAGAGGGAGATAGTGAGCATGGACTATGATCTCACACAGAGAAATGACAGTAAAACGCAAACAAGGGGAAAGATGAATGTCCCAAATGTCCTCTGACACCCACATACGTGTGCGGCAGAAAAAGTATATGATGCACAATAAGAAAAATTTAATACTAAAAGTTATGGGAGCATAATAACTTCAAAATTATTTGCATGAGAGGAAACAGAGATGCTGATAGTGACAAAAGTACAGTTTCTGAAACAAAATAATAAAATATTGAAAAGAAAATTTCAAGTTTTTTTTTAGATTTGAAAATCCGCCCAATTTTTGTGAGAGCATTAAAACAAAAAAGATATCTGAAAAGGAATAAAGTTTATTGGATACTGGAGCTACTAAACAAAGAAAGACGATGCAGGGACTAGTTGGGCGCTGCCGGGAACTGGATCATTTCCACATCAAACCAGTCTGTTTTCCATATTCGCATATTGTTCCTGGGACAGAACCAAAAAGCAAACAGCACACTTTTGTTAAGAAGTTGTAGAGCAGTAGTTTAGTATTCTGGAGGGTATAACGCATTTGAGGATCTGCATAAACGAAATAACATCGCATTGAAACACAAGCGAGCAAACCAACACGGACATTTCAGGAGTTCATGAGTGTTAAAAGAAATGACATGGAGTTGCAACCTACTGAATCATGCGGGCAGACAGGAAAGGGAGTGAATAGGTAAGATGGTGATAACCCGATCCTGCCAAACAGTAATGGCTTCCCACCAGTATATTCTACTTATTCTTGCCCAGGCTGCGGTTAGAACCATCCTAACTAGATAACTCTAGAAATTCTAGAAAAGCTAGTTCCATGCCTTAGTGCTAACATGAAAGAGTAATTAAAGAAATAACAAACAAATAATAAAGAATAATATAATAATACTTAACTGATACTGCAGAAGGTAGATTGTTGTTACCGGAAGGAACAAAAGTAAAGTGAAAATTTGGAAATACAAAAGAAAGCCAAGTACTTTATAGCTATAATGTTCCAAATAATAAACAGACTATATGAGCTTCAGACTGCATCGGTCTGTCAAAGGCCCAGAGCAAGCAGCTAGGAAGGAAGGAAAAGATTTATCTTTTAGTTATGGCTTTAGAAGTGTTGGTTGACAGTCACAGCTGTCTGTTCCGGGGAATGGTGAGATGGGGCTTACAGTGAGAGAATATGGCAGAATGCAATCACCAAACAGGAGACTGGAAACACAGAAAGCAAGTATAGAAAGGGGTCATCTCCTTCCCCAGGACACACTCCCAGTAACAATACCCAACTAGGTACAGATTCAACCTGCAAATCAGCGCCATATTTTGATCACTCAAGATGGTTAATACTTTAATGAGGGCACAGCACTCCAGGATACAGTCACTTCATTGGCTGTCAACAAAGATGCTAGTACATGAAGTGACTGGAGACATTCATTCCATGTAAAAACGAAAATACAGGATTCTCTTTCAGCAACCAAAAGGTGCATAACCTTCACAATAATTCAGAAAACAAAATATTTTAATATTGAGAAATTATACTTCCGGAGTTAAGACTAGCCTGGTCTACAAGAGCTAGCTCCAGGACAGGCTCCAAAGCCACAGAGAGAAACCCTGTCTCAAAAAGAAAAAAATGAAATTGAAAACTAGAATATATCAGAAGCTATTGATAATTTCTGAAAAAAATAAGTAAATATAATATGAAACAGAAAGAATAAAGAAAGAATAATTCAAATAGTACTGAAGAAAGTATAATCAAAACTTAAATTTTTTGATTGTGTAAATTTGTATAATTATCTCTTATCAACCACGATCGGATGGGTAACTTTTCAGGGCAGCATGCTGTTGCAATTGCAGCAAATGGCATGCCAGGAACAAAATTAATGCAAACTAATATTATACTGGAATGGAAGCAGAATAATTCAAGAAGAAAAATAAAATCAAAGTTGACAAAAAAAAAAAAGATAAATGGATGTTATTTAAATGTATCACTACCAAACACAAAAGCACAATAGGGAAGGTTTTGGGTTATGATTATACTCAAGAGAAATTAAATGTTGTCTTGTATCACACACACACACACACACACAAGACATGATTAATGGGTTATTACTAATAATGAATCAAGCATTTTCCAGTAGAGGCAGGCAGATTTCTATGGGATTATATGAGTAAAGGAGCCTGGTTACATAGTGAATTCCAGGTCAGCAGGGGCTACATTATGTGATTCCATCTCAAAAAACAAAACAACAATAATACAAAGGGCAAAAGAAGCAGTGAGGAGAACCATGGGATTTGGATCTGAGTGTCTACGAGAGGGGATGGAGGATGCTGGTAGAAAAGAAGAAGTGGCGTGACTTAGTGATGCCAGAAGCTCAAGCTTCCTGAGAGGAGTGGTATCCTGAAGAGTCCTGCAAAAGCCTTTGGCTCTAGCTTTACTGGAGATATGGTGAGGCACGAAAGATCAAGGCTGCCTAAAGGGAAGAGAAGGGAGCTGAGCTCAATGCCCTAGTGAGAAAGTGCTGCTAGCATGTATAGCTTCAGCAGTGGACCCAGCAAGTTAAACAAAAAGAGATGTAAGTAGAGAAAGTTATATGTTTCCCAAAAGCAGAAGAAAGAATAAAAGATTAGTGAATGACGGATGTTCAAGCTTCTATGCTCATGCCAGTGCTATAAATTAAGCAATAAGGAACTGGAGAATGGAATAAAAATAAAAAGGTAAATAAGAATAAAGAGTACATGAATAAGACCAGTAAATCATATGTAAGTGTATATGAGTGTAGGTATAGGACATAGTGATCCATTTAGTTCTTAAGATCTTAAATTGCTTTACATGAAAAGAATGCCATGGATAAACTAAATCACAAAAATATGTTAATATCAACAGAAGTGGGACCAAATTTATATTTAAAACCTTTTTTAATCCTTACACCATCCTGCCTTTTAGGGAAAATATTATGTATATAACTTTTTTTTAATAAATTAATTAAGTAAACAGGGCATCTTTTTCAGTGAATAGTTCAATGAGAACCTAAACATCATCAAAAACTTACAAAAATGTATGACATTTAGTTTAGTTGCTGAGTTTTAAATGACAGTTCAAGGGGGGGGGTTTTTTTTACTATTTGAAGATATTTCTAGATTTCAAAATTTTCATAGAAGTTTAGAATTCCTCATTCGACATTAATATACATACACATTTTATCAAAATTGCAAATGAATTTGGTGATAATCTGAAAGGACTTGTCATACTAATAATATTAGGGTTCAATCATAAATAAGTGAAGAAATTCAAACATTTTTGTTGTAGTAACGACTCAGACATGGTTTTAATCTAAGTATACTTTCTAAATATTTTCTTGCTGTTATTACATATAGGATTATCTATTTTATTTTGCAATTGTTTGATGTAAATACAAAATTGGTTTTTAAATGTATGTGGGGATTTTTTTAAAAAAAACAGGGTCATTATTCATTCATCGGAGACAGGATCTCCTAAGAAGCCTGGGCAGCCTTTTTGAACTTTGCTATATAGACCAGCTTAGCCTTGCGCTTCAGCAGAGTTTTGCCTGCCTCTGCCGCCTGAATGCTGGCATTGGATATGTGCACCACCAGCACCATCTAGTTTTTGATCCCTAGATATAGTGGATATTCTGGGAACATATTGTAATATGTAATCCTTTGATATTTTCAAGACTTCTTTTCCTGCCAACAGTTGGTGTGTTTTGGAAAGTTTCAGTATCCTACAGCTGCAGGGAGACAGTACCCTACAAATGTCCCTTTAGGAAAGGAAGTTCACTATTGTTCTTCAGCTCTCAGACTTTTAATAATCATCTCTGCTCTGTTTTTTCTATCAAGTTACTAAGAAATGAGTATTGGTATCCTCAAAGTGGAATTTTATGTTTGTTTGTTTTGTTAACTAGCTCAGCTTAGTGTGTCACCTAAAATGCTGGAATGGCACTCTTGAGCTAAAATCAATCAGTCTTGTAATTTTGGCCAGCAGTTCTCTCGAAAGATGATAGTATATACATTGAGTATACGATAACTTTGTAATTAGTTTTTTTAAGCATCAGTTAAATAGTATATTTTTGGAATTCTTCATGATGCTTCACATCTACATATATGTAAACTGAGAAAATACCCAATGTTGATAAATGTCATATTTTATAGTTCTTTGATTAAATTAAGATGAAGAAAAAATGAGTTTTTATTTATAATTTCAAGTATTATTCCCAATAGTCTCCATTCTTTCCCTGTGGATCTGTGCTTTGATCTGGTATGATTTAGTGTGTTCCTACAACTGGAAAAATGTTCTTTATCTCTTTCTTTTACAAAATTCACACCTACTTATTTGTGTGTGTGTGTGGTATATGGTGAATGTGTGTGGTATGGTGTGTGTGCATGTGTGGCATATGAAGCACGGTGAGGAATTTGTGTGGTGGTGGTGTAAATGTGTATGTAAACTACTGCACACGTGGAATTCAGAGTAGTTTCTACCACTCCAGGTTCTGGGAGAAAACCAACTTACATAGCCAGATTGAGGAGCATGACACTTTTGTGAGCCATCTCACAGCTTGTTTTTTGTTTTTCTTTTTGGTAATGAATGTTTAAGAAATAGGGCACAATAGTGATATGTGTGGAACCAGTAAGCCACATACCCCAATCCCCAAGCAGTTTTTAATTTTTTTTTTTGTTTTGCTTTTGAGGCAGGGTTCTCTGCAACCTCTGTCTGTCCTACACCTCAAGAGATCTTGTCGCTCTGCCTCAGAGTACTAGGATTGATGTGTGTGCCACCATGCATGGCTCATCTCTCCCCTCTCTCTCTCTCTCTCTCTCTCTCTCTTTTTTTGTTAGTTTTTGAGACAAGTTTTGTTGTAGTTTGGAGCTGGTTGGAACTGGCTCTTATGAGACTCAGGCTTGGCCTCCGAATCCAGCAGGAGATCCACCGGTGCCTCCCGAGTGCTGGGATTAAAGGCGAGCGCCACCACTGCCGGGCAATTTTACTTCATTTTTAGTCTGTAGGTATTCCCATTTTCAGCCCACAAGTTGAGGCAGCACCATTGCAGAGGGGCGTGAGGATTGGAGGAAAGAAACAGACAAATAGATAGAGTTGGGGCATGGGGTGTGGTGGTTTCCCAGTAAATACAAGACAAAAGAAAAAAGCTCAAAAAGCCCCAAGTTTATTATTCAGTGATAAATTGATAGTATCCAAACAAAGAGGGAGGACACAAGACTCCCACAAAACAAAGAGTAAGTGAAACTTAATATCTTAACTCTAATATCTGGCAACAGCCCTTAAATCAAAATATCCTGTTGACTGGCCTTGGAAGAGTGAGGCAGCCAGTAGCTACACTCCCCTTTTTTGGTAGTCTTGTTTGTTTGTTCGGAGTGGGTAAAGAACAGGTTGAACTCCTGAATCCTTCAGTCACAAACTGTGGGCCCTGACACCATTCTTACAGCAGACTCACATTTTCCCTCTAAAACACTATTTTCTTTTAAAATGTTTTTATATTGAGTATTGATTCACTTTATTATCATTTTGTATGTATAGGCATATATGTATGTGTGGGGATGTGGTGGGTGGGAAGAGGACATCTTGTGGGAGTGGTCTTTCACCATATCATTGTGGGAGAACGGGAATGTAAACACTTTACTAAAGTGAGTATCCCTCCTATGCAGCCCCAGAGGATTAGATTGACTCTGCCTTTTATTAATGAGTCCCAGGAGTGATTTAACACTTTGGGATATATACCTTAACAGGATGTTAGAAAACTTTCCAAATCTTCTAGTATCACTCTTTAATTTTTCATTAAACATGTTATAGGTGTCGTGCTTGTTGTGGGCTCATGTAGGGTGGAGTGGAGGTAGGGTGCATTGGGAACCCTAAAGTCAATGGTAGGATCCCTTTCCACTTTATTTACTGGGGGTAAGGTCCCTCATTGAACCCATAGCTCACTACTTTAGACTAATCTAACTGGCTGGCTGGTCCTAGGGATCCTGTTTCTGCCTTATTAGTATGGGATTACAGGCACCACACCTGCCCAGTTGCTCCAGAGACCCAAACTCAGGTTGTCATGCTTATGGACAAGGGGGCTTCTGAGCCACTGAGGCATCTCCTTGCATCCTTTAATTTCCTGTATATTTTGAAACACACAGCATTTAATTGACAATACCATTTATCGATTCCTCCTGCCCCACCCTCAATGCATGTGTGTTGTGTGTGCATGTGTGTTTGCTTATTGTTATTTTAGAAAATGAATGACTAGTCCAAAGGTATTAATATTTACACCTATGTTCTCGCTTAAGACTTCTCATCATTATAACTCAATTTAAATTTATTAGTTAGGTGTTTTATATGATATGACGTGAGTTAATTTCTTGTACACGTTAATCTGTTTATCCCAGACTTACTGAAAAGACAAGTCTTTCTCATTGAGCTGATCCAGCACTCTTATAGAAAATAATGGCATAGACATGTGTTTGTTTCTGCACCCAGCTTTCTCCCATTGATCTGTTTAGCGGGGACTTCTTGTAATTTAATTTTGTATTAGATTCCTTGTCGAGTGGTACTGAAGCCTCTGATCAATTTGATAAATAGTTAATGAATACATTAAACAAATAAATCTCCCCAGTACTGGCTCTAGGTACATACATGTAGTACAAGTGGTGTAGCTCAAAACTTAGGCTGATGCCTGCTTATACAGATCCCCACGCCAGTCAGAGATGAGATCTTAGGGTGTCTGGGAACTCTCCAGAGCATGCGCACAGGATCTTTTCTGTTGGCCTCTATATGTTCAAAGATCTGTACTATATTATAGGCAGCAACAAATATTTTTGATATGAGCAAATAACCCCATAATTTTAACTAATCATTTTAATTCTAAATTCTGTTGCAGCAATAACAATTAGGTACTTTTTTTCCAAACTCCAAAGTAGCAAAAGACTCATAAATAGCTTTTTTAAAATACATAACTAGGGCTAGAGAGATGGCTCAACGGCTAAGCGTATTTGACTGCTCTTCCAGAGGACTAGGGCTCAATTCCAGCACTCACATGGCAACTTATAACTGTCTATAACTCCAGCTCCGGCAGGAGATCCAATACCTTCCCACAGGCATAATGCAGGCAAAACACCAGTGCACATAAAATAAAATAAATTATTTTTTAAATAATAAATAAGGAAGGGGCAAATTTAAACTATAAACCCATAATGAAATGCCCAAGTGACAATAATCTTTAGGAAGTAATATAATTCAATATTAAATTTAGCCTCCGAACCAAGCATATTGTTTTACTCTAAGTGATAGCAAATCTGCATTTTAACTAGATAGAATACACATTCAACTTTATCTATGCCTATTCAAATTTTTCCTTTATCCATGCTATTCATGTTACTGAAGCACTGATATTATGGAGAAAGGAAGGAAGAGAGAAATGTTTTGACTATACCACAACAATTTAATCCATGCAGCAAATTTCAAGTATAGGATACAATTACAGACACATTAAAAGCAGAATTGCCAGTATTAAGATCAGCAAACCAGACAGGCAGTGGTGGTGCATGCCTTTAATCCCAGCACTAGGGAGGGAGAAGGGATTCTGTGAGTTTCCGCCAGCCTGGTCTACAGAACGAGTCTAGAACAGGCTCCAAAGCTACAGAGAAACCCTGTCTTGAAAACAGGAAAAAAATTAGCAAACCAAACTACATTATGCCACATATTACTTCATTTAATTTGTTGTTTCATTATAATAGATGAGAGAATGTAATAGACAGGGGAGGTAAGTAACTAGGCCAAATTTACAGAACTAACAAGACCAGTGCTCTTTGCATTATATGTGGTTCTACTGGAGTTCTTAAAAGAGCGCTTAGAAGATTTTTAAAAACTAATAATCTACTCTGAAGGTACAATACAGAGATTTAAATATGCCGCTCTGCGCTCCCTCCAAACTCCTGCACCCAAAGAGAGAGGTATATTTTCATTTAAATAGAACTTATGGGTCTGAAGTTTATTATAAAGGATGGCAATGTGCTTGCAAGTGTTGAGATGATCAAGGCATAAAGAGGAACTGGAAACATTCTCCGCATCCTATCTTTCTCTTCCTCTCATCTCCCCCCCAACTATCATTATTCTAACCACTACCACTTCAGCCCACTGGACACTTAGCTCAGTGTTTCACAGGCCTCCCTCTAGGAGAGGTCACTAGTCATAGAGCTGTATACAAAAACAACTACAAAAGAGCATCACTTCAATCCAACATAACAAAAATTATGAGATGGGCAGGGAAGGGTTAATGTTTGCATCCTCTATCTTGTTCTCCAATCACTATCCTCACCACAGAGGAAGTCAAAAAAGTGAACTAATGGTAAAAGCTGTCCTTTGCAAGATAAAGACAATCTCCCTTTTGTGGTGGCCATTTTCAACAGTGGTACTTCCCATGGTGAATCTAGAAAAGGTGCTGAGTGAAGACTGGATTCAAAAAAAAAAAAAAAAAAAAACTCTTTTAAGACCTTCATGGAGCGGGCGGTGGTGGCGCACGCCTTTAATCCCAGCACTTGGGGGGGCAGAGGCTGGTGGATCTCAAGAGTTGAGACCAGCCTGGTCTACAAGAGCTAGTTCAGGACAGGCTCCAAAACCACAGAGAAACCCTGTCTCCAAAAACCAAGAAAAAAGACTCATGGCCCGGCTGCATATCTCTTTGCTTTGCATCCCTAATTACAGCTCGGCTGTCCCTGCTTGGTTGAACCACTACAGCCTTACCTGTGTTTCCAAGGATAGAGATTTTTTTTAAATTAATAATCTACTCAAGGTACAATACAGAGATTTAAATATGCTGCCTTGCAGGTTTCAGCCTCCTCGCTTACTCTACCTGTACAGACGGACCTCCCTTTTACAAAGGGCATAAAGAGAACGCTGAGAGCTGGTAGTTTTGATCATCTGTGCTTCCACAAATTCGATACAAAAGTTCCGTATCATCCCTTCTCAGCAAAGAATAGTCCCCGATATGAGCTGTCGGTTTGCTGTAAATAGCTTTTTATTATATTTAAGTATGACCCTTGTATCCCTAATCTCTCCAAGACTTTTATCATAAAGGGATGTTGAATTTTGTCAAAAGCTTTTTCAGCATCTAATGAAATGATCATATGGTTTTTTTCTTTCAGTTTATTTATATGATGGATTACATTGATAGATTTTCGTATGTTGAACCAGCCTTGCATCTCTGGTATGAAGCCTACTTGATCATAATGGATAATGTTTCTAATGTATTCTTGGATACGGTTCGCCAGTATTTTGTTGAGGATTTTGCGTCGATGTTCATGAGTGAGATTGGCCTGTAATTCTCTTTCTTGGTTGAGTCTTTGTGTGGTTTTGGTATCAGAGTGATGGTAGCTTCATAAAAGGAATTTGGCAATGACTCTTCTGTTTCTATATTGTGAAATACCTTAAGGAGTATAGGTATTAGGTCTTCTTGGAAATTCTGGTAGAATTCCGCATTGAAACCGTCTGGTCCTGGGCTTTTTTTTGGTAGGGAGGTTTTGATAACAGCTTCTAATTCTTCGCGACTGACTGGTCTATTTAGATTGCTCACCTGGTCCTGATTTAACTTTGGTATATGGTATTTATCTAAAAAAGTGTCCATTTCTTTTACATTTTCCAGTTTTGTGGCATACAGGCTTTTGTAGTAAGATCTAATGATTCTCTGAATTTCCTCTATGTCTGTGGTTATGTCCCCCTTTTCATTTCTGATCTTATTAATTTGCAGATTCTCTCTCTGCCGTTTGATTAGTTTGGATAGGGGTTTATCAATTTTGTTGATTTTCTCCAGGAACCAGCTTTTTGTTTCATTGATTCTTTGGATTGTTTTCTGTGTTTCTATTTTGTTGATTTCAGCCCTCAGTTTGACTATTTCCAGTCTTCTACTCCTCCTAGGTGAGTCTGCTTCTTTTTTTTCTAGAGCTTTCAGGTGGGCTGTTAAGTCTCCAATGTATGCTTTCTCTGTTTTCTTTAAGTGGGCACTAAGGGCTATGAACTTTCCCCTTAGGACTGCTTTCAAAGTGTCCCATAAGTTTGAGTATGTTGATTCTTTATTTTCATTGAATTCAAGGAAGACTTTAATTTCTTTCTTTATTTCTTCTTTAATCCAGGTGTGGGTCAATAGTTGACTATTCAGTTTCCATGAGTTTGCAGGCTTTCTGGGGGTAGCATTGTTGTTGAATTCTAACTTTAGTCCGTGGTGATCTGATAAGACACAGGTGGTTATGGATATTTTTTTGTAACTGTGGAAGTTTGCTTTGTTACCGAGGATGTGGTCAATTTTCGAGAAGGTTCCATGAGCTGCAGAGAAGAAGGTATATTCTTTCCTATTTGGGTGGAATGTTCTATAGATGTCTGTTAAGTCCATTTGATTCAATACCTCCATTAATTCTCTTATTTCTCTGTTAGGTTTCTGTCTGATTGACCTGTCCATTGGTGAAAGAGGTGTGTTGAGATCTCCCACTATTAGTGTGTGCGGTTTGATGGCGTCTTTGAGTTTTAGTAATGTTTCTTTTTACATATGTGGGTGCTTTTTATATTAGGGGCATAGATATTCAGGATTGAGACCTCATCCTGATCAATTGTTCCTGTTATGAGTATAAAATATCCCTCTCCATCTCTTCTGATTGATTTAAGTTTGAAGTCAACTTTGTTAGAAATTAGTATGGCCACACCAGCTTGTTTCTTAGGTCCATTTGCTTGATAAACCTTTTCCCATCCCTTTACTCTAAGTAGGTGCCTATCTTTGTGGTTGATGTGTGTTTCTTGTAAACAGCAGAATGTTGGATCCTGTTTGCGTATCCAATCTCTTAGCCTGTGTCTTTTTATAGGTGAGTTGAGTCCATTGACATTAAGGGATATTAATGACCAGTGGTTGCTAACTCTGGTCACTTTTTTAGTCATAGGGTTTGTGTGTTTGCTTTCTTTTAGTTGCGCTGGTAAAGGGTGTCTAGAAGTTTGAGTTATTGTGGTCATTGTTGGTCTCCTTGGTTTGTGATTTTCCTTCTATTACTTTCTGTAAGGCTGGATTTGTGGCTACGTATTGTTTAAATTTGTTTTTATCCTGGAAAATTTTGTTTTCTCCATTTATAGTGAATGAAAGCTTGGCTGGGTATAGTAGTCTGGGCTTGCATCCATGTTCTCTTAGCTTCTGCAGTACATCTATCCAGGACCTTCTGGCTTTCATGGTTTCCATAGAGTAGTCAGGAGTAAGTCTGATAGGTTTACCTTTATAAGTAACTTGACCTTTTTCCTTTGCAGCTCTTAATATTCTTTCTTTATTCTGGATGTTTTGTGTTCTGATTATTATGTGGCGAGGAGATGTTTTTTTCTGGTCCAGTCTATTCGGTGTTCTGTATGCTTCTTGAACCTTCAAAGGAATATCTTTCTTTAGGCTGGGAAAGTTTTCTTCTATAATTTTATTAAATATATTTTTCTGAACCATTGAGCTGTACTTCTTCTCCTTCTTGTATCCCAATTATTCTTAGGTTTGGTCTTTTTATTGTGTCCCATATTTCCTGAATGTTTTGTGATGAGAATTTGTTGGTTTTGCTGTTTTCTTTGATCAGTGTGTTAATTTTCTCTATGGTATCTTCAGTGTCTGACATTCTTTCTTCTAACTCTTGTAATCTGCTGGTAGTACTTGTCTCTGTAGTTCCTGTTCGTTTATCCAGATTTTCCATCTCCAACCTTCCCTCGGTTTGTGTTTTCTTCATTACTTCCATTTCATTCTTCAGGTCTTGAACCATTTCCCTTACCTGTTTGATTGCATTTTCTTGTTTCTCTTGGTTTTCTTGGGTATCTTTGAGCGATTTATTCATTTCCTCTACCTTTTTGTTTGTAATCTCTAATTGTTTATGGCAGTTTTTCGCCTCCTGTTTAAGGTCTTCTATTATTTTCAAAAAATTCACTTTTGGGTCGATTTCTTCTACTTCTTCTGGAGTAGGGTGTACAATTCTTCTTATTTCGGGATCCCTGGGTTCTGGTGATGTCATGTTGCCTTTCAGGTTGTTGGAGGAATTCTTGCATTGGCGCCTTCCCATCTCCTCTTTCAAATGAAGCCAAGAGAGGCCTGGTGTCTTGGTCCAGTTTTTGCTGTGACTGAGCCTCTGGGTGTATCTCTTCAGTGTGGAAGCAAGGTCCATCCTGCTGAGCTTGATCTGCCCAGTGATGTCTCTCCTGGCACCTGGATCTGATCTCCCTGTTGCTTAGGTGTCTCGCAAACAAAGGGCCGACCTCGCTGCCGCAGGGCAGGCCGGCCACCTAGACAAAGGAGCCACCACCCTCCCGAATGCCCTCCCAATTCGGACCCTGTCCCAGCGCCCAAACAGGCTGAGCTGGGAGTTGTTATGTGGTTCAAAGAGGGGAGGGGGGTCAGAGGTAGTGCGGAGGGCCTTGGATGCAAGTTGGGTGGGACAGTAATGGAGAAGAGGTATCAAGGAGTACAGCCCCCGCAGACTGACCAGGGAGTGCAGGCAAGGATCTGAATGGTCTTAACAGCAAGGAGACTCTTTGGTCTTTGCTGTGCCGTCAGGATTTTCTATGCCTAAACCAAACCGCTCATCTCTGTGACCCACACTTGCCTGCTCAGAATTGAGGAGACACAAACACCCCTGGGCCAACCCAGTAAGTAAACTAATAAATCCGGGTGGGCTTTGCTTATCTCTGCTCGCTTTCCAGTGTGTGTTTCATTTTTTTTGTGTGTAAACCTGTTTGATTTGGGGGTGTTTGTAGGTTAAGATGAGAGAGACTTGAGACAGGAATTGGCAGCAGAGCGGTAGACTCTGTCCCTCTCAAAGCATGAATTAGCGGTGTGAGATGGTTGTCTTTCATGGAAACTGAACCATTATTTAGAAAAGGCAAAAACAACTGGCTTCCACTGTGGATGAGGAACCTGACCCAGAGACGGGAAATGGCCAAGGCAGTTTCATATTGAGGAAATATGAGGCCTGTTTGAAGCTGTGTAGGCTGAAGGCAGGGGAAGGGGAAGACCAGGGTTTCCTGGGACCTTAGGCCAATTTCTGGAGGGTAGAATCCTGACTGACCAGGGTTGAAGAATGGAGCTATTGAATCATTCACTCCTACTGACTAACTCTGCTTCCAGAAGGCATGGGGTGTGTGTATGTGTCTGTGTGAGGGGAGGGGGTTTTGGCCTAGTCGGTAAACTTCTCTGAGCCAATTGCCTCCTCTAAGAGTGGGAGAGTAATTCTTACCTCATAGGGCTGTCGTAAGAATTAAACAATGCGTTGTAGCATTCATAGTGAAACACTCAAGACATGGTGTGGTGAGAGCAGCTGAATTTTCTCCAAATATGTAACAGAGAATCTTACTAACAACGAGCTTCTGCTAGTCTGTCAGCTTCTCAGCCTAGAGACTCTTCAAACAGGGCTGCAAATCCTTAGCCAGCCACTTGCGGACCTTCAAGAGTCGGAACTTGTGGGCTGACCACGGAAGAAGTGATTTCCGACCCACTGAGATCTCGTCTAGGAACCGGATCCACTCCTCATTCCATTTCCTAGTCCCAAAACAATAGACAACATCTGTTTCTAACAGCTGTCTGACCCCAGACAAACCAATGTCCTCTGAGTCCAGCTGCCCCTTTCCAGAGGTCTGTAAAGTTGATCGTAGGGGCTTTTAGAAGAAGAGGTTTGTGTGGTTGCTGTTCCTTACTATCGGCACTATCATTAGGATGTCTATCAGTTTAAGAGTGTGAGAAAGTGAGAGGAGGGAGGGGGACCCCCAACAGACCCCATAACTACAGCACCAGAACCGCTCTTCATGTGGTTTCTGGTTTGGCAGCTCTGATCTTCCCAGCACACATCATCTGTGCCTTGCATTGAGCAGAGGTTTGCCTTTTAAGTTCCTCCTTTTGGCCGTGAGCTGCTAAAACAGAGGCAAACACTGTCACTCAACTGGTGTCTTTATTTATCTTTCTTGGCCGTTTCCCATGGGGAACTGTTAAAGGGAGAAGCAAGAAGGCTGAGCAGGAAGCGACTGGTTTGGTTCTCCTCCATCCAGTGGAGGAAGAGACTGAGGAGGCTCTAGAGTGCACAAGGAAGCATGTGAGCTGAGAGGCGCCGTGCAGTGATGTCAGACGACCGGAGTCCTTGCGTCAGGAAATGCAGCATGGTGGAAAATGGAAAAGCTTGAGGGAAATGAAGGAAGCACACACAGAGCAAACCACTAATGTAGTGCAGACACGAGGATGGCCGGAAGTGAGAAACCAGGGGTCTCCGACTTCCACCTGGACGCACTTGCATCCCGCTACCCTGTGCCGGCTGTTGGGCCACCAGTGCCCTC
The DNA here is from genome assembly GCA_963919715.1 of Microtus obscurus. NCBI lineage: Eukaryota > Metazoa > Chordata > Mammalia > Rodentia > Cricetidae > Microtus > Microtus obscurus. Next base: position 22,284 of record CAWTZC010001280.1, read on the forward strand.
CTAAGACAGTCTCTGTTGACTCTGACAGTGCTGTGAGCCACAGAAGATCAGAGATGAGAAGAACCTCAAGTGTGGAGCACCTGGGCGGCCCAATAGAGGGCTGCATTGAGAACATCCAAGCATCCCCGAGGGGGCGGGGGGAGGGGGTGGGGGAGAAGCACCTGGGAGGGGTACAATCAGCACCTTTCTTTGGGCACACACAAAAAAAGCCACACTCTTAAATCTTCAGTCACCAGGTGAGGGGGAAGGCTGATTAACTACAGAGCTGAAGGCAGGGCAGCCAGGCCCCTCTACATCCTTCCCCAGTATTCTGGGCCTGGTGTGCGGTGTTGATTGCAGGGCCTGTGGGAACAGGGCCAGCTCAGCAGCCCAGCCAGTCCGATTTGATGCTTCCGAACTTCACACTCTTCAGACTTTGGTTCTCCAGCTTCAGGTAATATGCACCTTTGAAGAAGTAGCTGTGACCTGAGAGAGACAAGGAAGAGAGACTGGACCTATGCTGATGTGACATGGCACATGGAACGTCTCTGGGAATGGTCACCTCTGCTTGGCATGGGGAGAAGCTTTTCAACCTGGGAAGACCTTCTGGGTTGGAGGAAGAGGAATGGCTGGGAAACTGGGTCCTGTAGTCATTGACTGCTCGCCTCTGAGCCAGGGATCAGGACCCAACCTCTAAGAGAAGTGGTTCTCAACCTGTGGGTCACAGCCCCTTCGGGTTCATATATAAGCTATCCTGCATGTCAGTTATTTATGTTATGATTCATAACAGTAGTGAAACTATAATTATGAAGTCACAACAAAAATAATTTTATGGTTGAGGGTCAGCACAACATGAGGAACTGTGTTAAAGGGTGGCAGTGTGAGGAAGGTCGAGAACCGCTGTCTAAGGCTTGTTAGGAGACTAAGTTAGTAATACTTGCTCCTGGCAACTTCCTGAGCACAAGCACCAAGCCAAGCACTCTCACACATCAGGGGATGGGAAGTAGGAGGCCCCCAGGCCTATCAGGTTTATTAGGTTCATACAGATGTTTGCTTCACTTTGTCTTTAATTCTGAATGACTTGCCAAGGTATAAACACATCTGGCAATGTCACATGCATGTGCAGATGTCTGGTCTCTAAGTCTCTAAAATGTCTAAAAACCACAAGGCTCTACTCTTGTAGGTCTGCAATCATCAGACTCTGAGAAGCAACCCTTCCCTGCCAACACACACACACTCCTACACTCCCACCCTCAGGCCCCTACACCCACACACACTCAGGCACACACACAAACAAGCATACTCACACATTCATTCAGCCCCCCACTCAAATCCATTTAACCACCACAGACACACACACATACAAATTCTCTCTCACACACACACATATACAGCTTCCCACATTCATACACACACACACTTAGACCCACACAAACACTTACACGTATGTGCATACTCACACATACACTCATGCACACTTACATGTGCACACACACACACACACACACACACACACACATATGCATAATTTATTTTCTACTGTTTCCCCTCCTGGCCTAGAGGCTTTAGAACCTGTGAATTCCTTCAAATACACATGATCCCATTTACCCCATTTACAACTCTAGCTCACAGTATGGACCTGAGAGATATTTGGTTGAAGGTCAGCCTTAATGGAGCACCTGATTAGACACTGCTTTCCTTCTGCGCATGTGAGACCTCAGCATGGGAGTTTACATGAACATTGCAAATGGTAAAACACACACACACACACACACACACACACACACACACACACACATGCACCACATTAAAAAAAAATTAAAACTTTTGTGAATCTGAACTAACACCTCCTCTAAAAAGCCAAACTGACTTCATTTCCAGCACCCCAGGGAGTCACAGAAACCTCCCTGAGAATATGGTTTTCAAATCCCAAATGCTCTCCTGTGCTGACACGGCAAAGAAGTGAGCCGCTGAGTGGGAGGTCACTGCCACAGGAGTGAGAGAGCATGACAAAGTCTGCCTTGTCTCAAGTAGAGCCGTGCTCCTGACGGGAGATGGTCACAAGGCCTCCTGAGAAACCCAATACAGCCTGGCTCAACCCCCAGAATGAATCCAGGGCACCAGGCCACGTTCCTGGTCCCTGGAGGTCTTCCAGGCCTCCTCTGCTGTGGCTCCAGGCTCTGCAGCTGTGAGGGGCCTTTCTAGGTCTTACAGCCTGGAGTTTGGCTGGGGCGGCAAGGGTCAGGAGTCTGGCTGCCTTCCCAGCACTGAGCTAAAGGGACTAGTTTGTTTTCCAGGACTGCATGGCTGCCCTGAGGAGTGTGTACAAAGGAGGAGCTGCTTCCTGGCTGGGGGGGTAGGCAATCCTAGAATGCCAACAGAGGCCTGGGTAGCTCACCACCGCCTTGCAGGTCCACGACCGCATCCAGGTTATCGGGGATGGCGTTCCAGGAATCTGCGATGAGCTTAGGGAAACCAGGATCCATTTTCTTCTTCACCTCATTGTATCTAGGGAAAGAGACAGGGAGAAGCAAATGGCCTCTCTGAAGGCCAGTCCCCACTGCCCACTCTCACCCCCCAGTCCTGGAGAGAAGGATCCAAGGATGGCACAGAGAGGGTCTGGGAAAAAGACTTGGCCTTTCAGAGAGGAAGCAGGCAGCAGTGTGGGGGCCTAAACCTGACTCTGAATCCCACACTACTAGCTCCTGATTCTTGAGACGATACCGAAGAGCAAGTGTCATTGCCACCAAGAAGCATGTGTTTGTGTCTCTCCCATGTCTGGTATTTAGCAAGGATTTGGGAATTGAGTGTTCCCTTACCAACTTTTTTTTTTAAGTTTCTTTTAAGATTGATTTATTTTTTAATGTGTTTAGATGGTTTGCTTGCACATATGTCTACGCACCATGTGTGTAAGTGCTCTCAAAAGCCAGAAGAGGGAGTCAGATCCGCAGAACTAGAGTTATAGATAGACGGTTATGAGCCGGGCGGGTACCGGGTATTGAACCCAGGCTTCTGGGAGAGCGCACAATGCTGCTGACTGCTGAGCCATCTCTCCAGCCCCTCCCTTACAACCTTTGATTCCCGGCTGCAGTCCAAGGACCAATGGAGCGGACCCATAATTCTTTCACTGTGTGGTTTGAACAAATTGCTGCTTTTTCATCTGTCGAGCAGAGATGACCAGCCATGTCTGGGAGTGAACCGAGGCTCAGAGAGGGAGGTTACAATGCAATGTGGTGGGTGTGAGCTCAAGGCCATGAGTCACTCACTGGCAGACTGCATGCCACCCCAGTCCCTTCTGGGGCTTGTCTTTAATCCAGGTAAATACCTTGAGCATTATGAAGTCTTTTTCCTTGGCTATTTGTTTTAAGTTTCTTGGAGAAACCTCTGAATTGCTGTCCTTTTTATTCCTTTGCTTTCCCTCCCTCTGCCCCTCAACCTACTCATTTCATTATACAGATTCAACACTATGTAAGCTAATGTGCTCCGACTGTGTGCCTATGGATATCTCAGTAACAAGATCAAGCCTCACCTTTGGGCAGAAAGTTTCTAAGCAGATCACTTTGGATCCCATCCTGGTGATGGACAAGCTTTCTTTGCTCTGCACAGCATCTTGCTTGGCTCTCCTTTTCCCTTGGTGGCAGCTGTACCACCCCCACCAGGGGTTCCAACCATAGACTACCCTAAGGCTATTTTTATAGGGGTTTCGCTTTCAACTCCTCACCCAAGACCTGTCAGTAACACCTTCAAAACCACAGCTTCATCTGAAGACAGTTTCTTAAGAAGGCTGTTTCTTCATGGCCCAGGTTACCAAAACTAAGTCCCCTAGCTTAAAATTCCCATGCCCCCATCTGACCACTACCAAGCTCACCGTAAATCCCTGGGATTAAAATGATACAGAATATGTGTCCCAAGCCCCAAGGACTTTCCTTAGCACAAGCAGAGGGCAGGAATCAACCCCACTGTATAAGTGAAGCCAAGAGACATCAAACAACTTGCTTCCTGAAAGTTCTTTTCATTCAAGAGAGGTGTCACCTCCTCCCTGTCCCTCTAGCCTCATGATCTGGGCAGCTGATCTACAGATGTAGAAGGTGCAATACCAAGTGTCAGAAGCGACATTTGAGTCCCAGGTTTTCCATTGTCCTTGGCCTACTTCAGCCTTGGTATCCCTGGTCCAGAAAGTGGAGATGATAACAATGTATACATTAAATGAAAAATCCAGATGATATGCATAGTCTCCACCCAGAGCAAGGCATAGGTCGGAAGGAGTCACCAATGTGAGATGCAAATGAATTTAAGTTGTGCACAGCACATAAAGGACACTGAACATGTATTTGTGGTCTTGGTGAAAACTTCGAAAGGCAGTGGCTGAGGGCTTCCTGGCATACTGGGGACAGACAGTGGCTCACCCTGGTCACTCCAAACACTCTCTTTTTCCTGCAGTCATGGCCCAAGAAAGTGGCTCAAACTATTGTGCTGTTTTTTCTGGGAAGGATCTGTCTCCCATAAATGCACAGTCCAGAAGCTAGGATCAACTCTATCCACTCTAGCCTTTACCCAAGGTTCACGGAACTTCCTCAACAAAGGACGGTATTTGTTCTGGCATCTAGAGTTGGAGGAAGGCCTTGTCAAGGAAGAGGATTAGAAGAAATCAGCAAGGCATTTCAGGGCCTGTGAGTCTATGCATGCATGCACACTCCTGCTCATATGGGACATACCTGTTCTTGCATGTGTACACACAGAGGGTGTGTAGTAGGAAGATGGTGAGAATGCTCCCCGCGCACCACAGGGGAATCACCTGGGCTTTAGGAGTCTGAGATTCCTGAATCATGTGTCTGTGACTTCTCTAGCTCACCACAGGCAGAGTTAAAGATTTAGAGTGCCCATGAATTCAAGAGCCTGAGATGCCATTCGCAGTACGTGGTTGTGCTGGGGAGTGTTCCGGAGCCCATGGGCTAAAGGCCTGCTCAGTGGTTTCCTGACAGACTGTTTTTCTTCTCAAGGCTTGAGATACCAATCAGCTTAGGTTGTTAAGTATCTCAGCAGTGCCTTCAGAATTCCACCCTACCACGGGCAGCCGGGGGGCGGGGGGGACATAAGCAGCTGCTGAATCAGGGCAGTTTCGGGTGAGGTGAGGGGCAGAGAAGGTGGAGGAGACTGAGGCCTCCGAGGGAAGCAGGAATGTTTGTTCAGGGACAGCAGACAAGGTCTGAGAGTTCCATCAGTGGTTCCTGGGTATGGCCTGGCTGCCTTTACAGCCACAGAAGCTGGGAGGGAAAAGGGAAGGAGATGCCCGCAAAGTTTTTGTTTGCCTACCCTTTTCCTCATTGATCAAATGACCCAGAACGCACAGTGAAGGGGATACAGGGGAGAAAGAGGAGAAGCAGATTTAAATATAGCTCCAGGCCAGAGCTATGCTTACACTTAAGTGAGTTGACCAAGTCCTTTAGCTTCTTGGGGCCTAAGCTTCCCAATGGGTAAATTGTGAAGGATGATAAACATAATCCTGTGTTTGGGCTACGTCCAGGGATGCTGTTTTCTGGCCCATCAGTCAGACCTTTGCTTCTCAGTGCTAGAGCCTTCTCGCCAGAGGAGCTGAACCAACTGCTTCTAAACTACTCCCCTGCCAGTTTTCACCACTTGCCAGGCCTATAGGCACAAGGGAGGGTGCCTGCTCAGACATGGGGGGAGGGTGCCTGCTGCAGACATGGGGAGGGTGCCTGCTGCAGACATGGGGGGGAGGTTGCCTGCTGCAGACATGGGGGAGGGTGCTTGCTGCAGACATGGGGAGGGTGCCTGCTGTAGGCATGGGGGAGGGTGCCTATGACACCCCAGGGCCTAGTTTGGATCTTGTCTTCCTCATTTCCCTCTGCTGCCTTGCCTATACCTTCCCTCCCTGGGTCTCCACTGTATCAGGAAGAGTACAGAGGTTAAGAGCACTGACTATTCTTCAGGTTGCTCCGAGTTCAATTCCCAGCAACCACATGATTGCTCATACCCATCTGAAATGAGATCTGGTGCCCTCTTCTGGCAGGCATGCAGAACACTGTATATATAATAAATTTTAAAAAAAGAGAGTAGGACATTCTCCAGGGCCAAGAGGCTCAAAGCCCGGTTGTCACTCCATGGCCATGGAAACTGAAGTTTGTTATTTAACTTTTTGAAACTCTGTTTTCTTCATATGAAAAGAGGGAAGAACAGTGATTCCTACTTCATTGGGCCTTTGCAATAGCAACTGGCTTACAATAGCAACAGTATCAGCTACTACCTGCATGTGTATCACCAACTCTACTGTGAGTTGCTGTAACATGAAGGTCTAGACAAGGTATCTACAGGCCCAATCAGAGGCAGCTGAGAAAGGAAAGGGGGATTCTGGCCAGAACAGCCCTCACAGTGTCATAAGGAGGGTGCATTGTGTGGTGAGGGCCGGCTGCCAGGCAGGCTAAAGACCAGGAAGTGGATGTCTACCCACACTGTGTCTATCAAGCCACAGAGAGTCTTGCCCCATGAAACTAGCCATGCCGCCATCCTGCCTAGGGCCCCTTACCTCCAGAACTTGTCTCCAGCGAAGATGTATGTCTTCTTGTTCTTACTCCAGTTAAAGGCAGCGTCTACTCTCTGGACATCAGGGGGCAGGCCCAGGCTGGTCAGTGGCTTGGGATACCCTCGCTCCAGAGTGCTGGCAGAATAGACCCAGTACTCACTCCCTGGGGGAAGGGGCACAAGGCGGGTCAGTGGCTGTGGGGAAATGCCTCAGGCCCATCTTGCCCTCCCTCCGCCATCATCTCTCTGGCAGAAGAGCCGACTGGGTCTTTCTCAACAGGGAATGGCCTCCTGCTCATGTCTCTTAGCTCTGTTTCTAGAAGCAGGCCTCACCACACAGTTATGTTTTGTTTCACTTCATTTTTGAGGCAAGAGCTCATATAACCCAGGCTGGCTTTGAACTCCTGATCCTCCTGAGTACTGGGATTACACAGAGGCAAGGCTGTCCCACATCTGATGGATACAGTGCTGAGAACGGAACTTCTAGGCTCGATAAGCACTCTACTAACTGAACTACATCCCCATCCCCGCTCCTGCGCACAGTTTATGCCGGTTACAGACAGTTACAAAAGGTGACAGTGAAAGGAGGCTAGCAGCCCATGGAAGTGTCACGTCTGCCACACGAAGCCCCTCTATCTGACATATATAAAGTGCCCTGGGAATCAAAGCTAGCCTGTCCAGGACCTGGGATCACCAAAGACAGAGGTGGAAACTGTCCATATACGGGACAGCCGGTGCCCCAAATCTTAGCTGCACCATCAAGGTCAGCCTGGGCTACACAGCAAACACAAAGGCTAGCCTCAGTTATGTCATAAGCCCTGTCTCTGAACAAAGACAAAGGTAACAAGCCTAGTAAAGAACGGTGCTGGTTTGGCATCTAAATACCATGTATAGAATAGTTTGTTTACATCCTGTTTTTAGATGCCACCCTACTGGAACTACTATTCAAACCAATGCATGTTACAAAGCATTGTATGTTAAAAATGAGAGGCTGGGGCTGCAGAGATGGTCTGGTGGTTAAGAGTGCTTCCCGTTCTTCCTGAAGACCAAAGTTAGAGTCCCAGTAGCCAGGTTGGGCAGCTTACAATCTCTGCCTCCTGGTTCCTGCTCTGAACTCCACCTCAGGGGACCAATGCCTCTGACCTCTGTGAGGACCCTCACTCATGTCTACCCCCGCCCCCATACACAGACATGCACACACAATATACATAATGTTTTAAACAGTTTGGGGTTGGGCTGCGGCTTGGTTAGTAGAGAGCTATGCACAAGACTCTGAGTTCCATTCACGGCATCCAATTGAAACAGATGTGATGGCAAATGCTTACTTAACCTTAACACTTGAGAGGAGGCAGGAGGATTATAAGTTAAAGGCCAACATCAGCTATGCAGCAAGTTCAAGGCCAGCCGGGATTGCATGAGACCCTGTATGTATGTGTGCATATGCATGTCTTTGTCTGTATGTCTCTTTCTCTATCACTTTCTCTGTCTCTCTGTCTCTCTTTCTCTCTCATTTTCTCTCTCTGTCACACACACACACACAGACACAGACACACACACACAGACACAGACACACACACAGACACACACACACACACACACACACACCACTAAAGGTCTAACTAAAGCAGCTACCAGCCAAGACTCTAGCAAGGGAGTGATGTTAGGGAAACATCACTGAAAGAAGACTGTTTCCTTTGGGAAAGGAAGGAGGAGATTGACAAAGAACCCAGAGGGGAGGAAATGTCCCTCCTGAAGGTGAGGCTAGTTAATGCTGGGTGTCTAGACCAACCTCCCAGAAAAATCCCGTATGTGTTGGCTAGCTTCCCCCTTTTGTCAACAGAACACAGCTAGAGTTGTCAGAGAAGGGGAACTCTCAGGAGAGAAAAGTGCTTCCATCTGCTGGCAAGCCCTTGATACATTTTTCTTAATTAGTGATTGATGTAGGAGGTCCCAGCCCACTGTGGGTGGTGCCACTTCTGAGTGGGTGGTCCTGGAGTCTATAAGAAAGCAGGCACAGGAGGAGCCAATACAATGGGGAGCAAGCCAGTGTTTGTCCATGGTTTCTGGTTCAGTTCCTGCCTTGAGTTCCCGCCCTGACTTGCCTTCACGCTACACTACATCCATAAGCTGAAATAAACCCTTTCCTACCCAAGTTACTTTTGAACATGGTGTTTTATCACAGCAATAGAAACCCAACTAAGACCCCGTGCTTTGGGAAATCACATTGAGACGGATCTTTAGAGAAGATGGGGGCGCCTGCAGGCGTGCGGGAACTGTGGTTTGGTGGAGGAGGTGGATCCAGTTAAACGGGAACTGAGGGCCAGCAAGACCCTCCCACACACCTGCGAAGAACACAGCTTTCTCTTCCTGCGGGGCCCTCGTACACAGCAGCGATCTTTTCTGGAAGCTCAGGCCAGAATGTGGCCACCAGCAAGGGCCCTGAGGGCTTGTCACGTGGTGTCACTGTCCGCCAAATAAACCTGGGGACGGGAATGGGACACAAGATGTCACACCTTCCATCACTCTAACTGCCAAGTCCAATCAGAAACATGGTAGGGCAGTGGAAGGTGGCAAGATCTAGAGAAGGTTAGAGGGGGACACTGGGGAATAGGAGGAGATTGCTCTGCAAGATGCCCCCCTCCCTCTTGCCCCCACCCCTCCAGGAAGCCTCCCCAGACTGTCTCTGTTTACTGTGCTTCCTTACTCAGGGTCTCTCCGAAACACCAGCGCTGAGTGGTTGGAGCAGGTGCTGTTTATCTATCAGTCCTATTTGGTTAGAAGCCAACTGAGTGAGGCAGGGGTTGAAGGCGCTTCAAAGCATTTTCTGAACTTCAATGCAATGAAGCTGAGTGTCTTGGCAAACTAAGAGCTACGTTTACTAAGGGTATACAAAGAGCCAAGCACTTGTACGAATGAGCCTTGTAAAATGTAAGCCTCAGAACCACCTAACATGTGTGTGCGTTTGATGAGCTATCTGCCCAGCATCCAGCATCTCTCTCTACCATCATTCCTCTCAGCTCCACACTTCTACCCATCCTTCAGCACCACGAGTCCCTGCTGCCCATGACCTCATCCCCATCCTAGGGATGAGTCCCAGGTGTCTCCAACCTTTTGACATTATAACATGACTTAGCACTGCATGACCAAAACAAGAGTTGTCTTCAGCTGCAATGTGGCCTTAGTGGCAGGTTGGATACAGGTGAGCCACTGGCCCTCAGACTGTGATCCTCAGGCCAGTGGGCCGAGCTGCACCTGGGCATGTGTCAGAAATGCAATTTTCTGGGCCTGACCTGAGATCTGTAGAACAGACTTCTCTGGCTTATGATTGAGACTCTGTTTGAACAAGCCTTCCAGATGATTCTGTTTGCCAAAGTTGGTTAGCTTAACATTCCTTGCCATGCGTCTTATTAGCATGACAAGACTGAGCAGATAGACCAGTATCTCACCTCCAGACATCTCCCTCTCCCTCACACCTCACCCCACACTTTAGCTGGACGTGGGAAGCCTGTGGTCCTAACTGCCCCTGGCAGTCATCTTGGGACGCAGTCTTGGCACAGGGGCCATGTAAAAGTGTCAATGGACAAAAACGAGTGGCTGTCCCTCCTCTGACCTTTAAAACAAACAGCCTTACCACTGGAAGCTATACCAGGGGCAGTTAGGACCACAGCCTTACCCCTGGAAGCTATACCATGAAAGACCAATTTTTCTTCCATTTTTTAATTTGAGATAGGAGAAGGTGGCATCTCTGTTACTTGAGGGAGCACAAACAAAGCAGGGTTATGGCCCTAATTTGCCAAACAGCACTCAGATTATGAATATGATATCATCTGGACTGAAGTGCATGTCCAACTCCAAAATCTGCATTCACGGATCCTGTAGTATTGTGCTGCCCTCCCAGAGCCTGGCACCAATATTTGTGTATGTTTACTGTTTAATTATTTACAGCAAATTAGCTCAGTGAAGCACTGAACACCCAGTTAGGTTCTTTGGTAGAGACTGTGATGCTGTGTCAGAATCCGCTCTGGCCTGGGCATGGGCTCAGAGCAGTGTCTGCGATTCTCGCTTCTGACAGCTCTACACTACACTTGGTCACAGTTTCTACAGTGGCAAGTGCTCCAAGCTGGGGACCTTGCCGGAGACTAGAGTCCCCACGCACCTCTTCCCTCTCCCTACAAGGTGCAGCAGCACACCAGGAAAATCTGTAATCACTAATACTGGCATAGGCACTAAGACCTGACTAGAATTGACTCACCGTGTGTTTTGATTCTCACTTCTCTCTCTACCTTCTTGTTATTGCCTACTGGCCAGTGGTATATGCAGTGAAGGGCAGGGCATGTGTGTCCCATACCTGCCCCCATGTCTGAAGAGAAACCCTTTGTGGAACAGAAGACATTCCTGGAATATCATTTAGCCTCCCCAGGCTCTCTGTCCTACAGTGTTTAACTCAGGAAGTTTTATCTGGCTCTGCTTTATGGCTCCTAATCTGCCACTACTGTCACCACCCAACAAAATGCTGTTTCCCCTTAAAGGCCCTGTTGAGAGGACACCGCCACTATGAAGCCTTCCTTGACTGGGACATCTAGACAGAAGCTCTTTATATTACTGTCAATTTGCTATAGCTTTCTTTCCCTAACCACACAGGGGCACACCATCAAAGAGCGTCCGGATCACTGGGGAAATTTGGTAAAATGCAGATAAGTGTGCCCCTGCCCCCAGAGAGTACAGTCAAAGGGCTCAGGAAGAGGGCAGAAGCCCATGACTTTTTAATATCCCCATTCCAGGTGGTTCTAGCATAGGAGGCCTGTGCACTTCTCTCAAGAACAGTAATGTGACTTTAGACAGACTTCTACCCCCACCACATATCTTCCCTTCCTCAGCTAGCATCGAGGCAATTGGCACACGGGCTGCTAAACTATGATTTGTTGAGGTGACAGCTAATGGGGCTAAACAAGCAGACTCTGTGTTGGCCTTATTCTAGCACTAAACTCATCTGATCCTTATTTTTGCCCTATTTGATAGGGTAAAATGTTAGCCCCATCTTAGAGATGGGTAAACAGAGGTACAAAGAAAACGATTAGCCTACTGGTAGTTAGCTAGCGTAGTATTCTATGTCGACAATCCAATTTCCTAACTGTTATACACTATGAATGGGTGAGTGGATAACTGGATCAATGTATGGAAGGATAATGGAGGTTAGATGGACAGAAAAAGATGCCTGGTAGATAGACAGACAGACAGACAGACAGACAGACAGACAGATGAATAGATGAAGGTAGCAATGGATAGACAGATAGATGAAGGACAGATAGCTGGATGAGCAGACTCTTTGATGAGGTCCTAGACACTTCCTGCTATTACCCAGAGATCTAGGGCACTAGGGTGACTCTCAGCTGTTTGTCATGACCATAGCCTTGAAGAATGAAGGAAATAATTTCTCTCCACCTATGGTCACTTGCTTTCTATACAGACAGCAGTTTGGCCACTTGAGATCAATAGCACTCAGGGAGAAAGCCGATGGAAGACTGGCTAATCCCCCTACATTCTTCTCTCTAACCTACTTTAGAATCATGCCTGGATGTGCCTTAATACATAACAACACACTCCATCTTTTACAGCTGGGAGGCCAGTTCAGCCATGTTCTTTGACTACATTGGTAAGAGATTCTCAGATGTGATGTGCATCAAATCTTTCTATATCCACGAATGGTTTGATTTGGCCTCTTGACACCCTGTCATCTGCCACAAGTATCTGCTAACAGTAGGAGAATGAGTGGCTTGTGGAATGTACCTGACCCCCTACTGCTACAAAAGCCTAGATACCTGGTAGTCCCAGAATTCGAGAGAGCCACCTATGTGTAAGCCACCAAGATCTGCAGGTAGTGAGGCACACAGCAGAAACCGCTTACTGCAGGTCATTCTGTGAGATCCCAGGGGTCCTCAGCAAACAGCGGGAACACAAGAAAGACAAAAGCAGCCTGACTTACCGGTCCTTGAAGAAGAAGATCTCACCACGGATTTGGGCAATGCCATCAAAGACAATGTCCTGTTTGCAGATCTCAGGAGTGACAGGTCCCAGCGTAGGGGTGGGGCCAGTACCAGTGTCAGTATCGGCATCAGGGGAGGGCCCTGGGGAATGGGGTGACACCTGAACTTAGACTCTCCCCAGAAACAGACTTCTCAGCACCAGGTTAGACCCCAATACTGCTCACTTAACCCATAAAGGCTAGAAGGAAGAGACATCTGCCTCAGGGGCACCTGCATGTAGACCGTGGAGCTAAGAGAAGCCTGAATTTTGTGTGGTCTCTTACTATAAGAACAGGAAAGTCTGGATCCCCTCAGGGATGTGGCACTTTCTTAAGGACTCACTTCCCTCCTGATGAGTAGCCACATCTGAGGAAAGTCAGTCTAGAGAGGACTGCAATGCCACCCCTTACCGTCTGGATCTCCAGTTCTTTCCCAAGTTCAATGCCTCTAGGCTTTCCCACTCACTATTTTGCCTGATCCAGGAACTACGAGAACTATCTATCAATTATATGATTGATTTCTTTTTTTTTTTAAGCAATGGACTGACTTTTTAACCTCAAGCCTCTCCAAAAGCACAAACAATTAGCAATCACTGGCTACAGGAACAAACTGTTATGTTTCTATCACAAATTAAAATATCAGCATCCTACAAAGATTGGCAACATTCATTCCCATGCCATCATTCTCATTCTGTGCCAGAGAAATCCTGCCTGATAGTCAGCTGACTCTTCTAGATCCTGAACCCTACCTGGTCACTGAAACCTAGTCTTGCCTTGGGACCTAACTAATGGAGAGCCCTGGAAATGGTGAGCCAATAGGGTCACGAAAGACTCATTTAAAAAGGACAGGGCTCTGTGAGTGGCCCTTTGAAGCATTACACCGAAGCCCAAGGATCAGGCACCATTCATGCCCCTTGACCATTCTGGCTAGATGAGATCTGGAATTTTCCACTTCTGTGGCCTCCCACCCAAGCAGTGGGATGACTGTAGACTCCTCCACCCGCAGAGGCCCTTAAGCCGAGGCTTACCATAGAGCTCCTGGATCCCCTTGATGTCGTCCTGGGATAAGCGGAAGTTCTTGGTGTAGGTGTAGATAGGCGCCATCAGAGCTCCGGGGGTCCTGTGAGTGCTCCAGCCCCATTGCATGGCTCGAACTCATGAGCTGCCACGAGGAACAGGCTATATCCTGATGCAGGGCAGGGACAAGGGATAGAATTTGAGACAGAGCGATGAGACTGGCATCAAGACTTGCCTCATATGAAGAAAACTTTGGGGGACATCTCTGGGGTGGGCCTAAAGTTCTGCAAGTGGTATATTGAGTTCTTCCTTCTCCTGAGAGCTCTGTTGCTTTTGAGTGGGTCAGCCAACATCCGCTTGCTCTTTCCCGGGGATGGCTGCTTGTGGTATGAGGGAGAGAGAGAGAGGAGCACCTGCTTCGAGGCTCATCTGTTAAAAATCATACTTCCCTGGCTCTTTGTGAGAGTGGAGGTCAAAGCTGCTGCTCGGGATCTCAGAGAGGGAGAGCCAACGGGATAGTCTGGCCTGAGGGCTTCACCATTTCTGCCTGGGGAAGAGAGTGCAAACCACTCCCCTGGGAGTGTGACTTGATGATATTGCAGTATCTCCAGTCCCATAGGGAAACTAAAAACATATCCATGCCTGTACGTGTTGCTCAGGCTTAGCCACGGAGAACAGGCAAATGTTGTACCACACCCTGTTATCCCACGGGCCCCACTACCACAAAAAAAAAAAAAAAAAAAAAAACCAAATTCTGTTCCTGGTTATCTAGGACATGTGATCTTATTTACAGATGTCATTAAAATGGAAGGCAGAGCCAAGAGGGTGTTATAGGTCCATAATCCCAGTACTTGATACACTGAAGTAGGAGGATCATGAACTTGAGATCAATGTGGACCACGTAGTGAAACCCTGCCTCAAATAACAGATAAGTTGAAGCACTACCACATTGTAATGGAGAGGCTCTTAACCCAGTGTGTCTCATGACCTCCTAAGAAGAGAGACGAAGAGACAGACGCAGAGATGGACATGTAATGACAGGAGCGGACGATAAAGTGATACAGGCTCGGAGGGAACACTTTGGTTTTAAATGTCCAGCCCAGCAAAGAGTAGGTTGATGCTGTTTTAAGGCACCAATACGTTATGCTTTGTACATGACAGCCCGAGGGGCCACAGGCTCTCCACAGGGATGGAGATCCCACCTTTGGCAGAAGTTGCACAGAGCGGAGATGTCAGCATCTCTCCTAGCATAGGATTTGGGGCAAGAAAAACTCCTAAGGAAAGCTGATTTGTCCAGTTGCGCCATTCACTAAGGACAATAGTAACAGGACTGTACTGGTTAACATTAACCGTCCATGAGACACAGCCAAGAATCATAGTTCAAGACTCTCAATTGAGTAGTTGCCTTTATCAGGTTGTTCTCCGGGCATGTCTGTGAGGAACTGTATTATGGTTAGTTGATGAAAGTGAACGCAGCCTCTATGGGCAGCTCCAGTCCCTGGGCAGGTGACCTGGTCTATAAAAAGTTCGCTAAGCATGAGCCTGGTGAGCCAGATGGTGAAATGGGTGAGTGGTGTTCTTCATGGTTCCTGCCTTTGGGTTCTTTCCTTAAGTTCTTGACTGCCCTGGATAGAATGCAACCTGGGAGTGTAAGCCTGCCTGTGACCATTTCCTTCCGAAGCGTTTATTCACAACAACCAAAATCAAACGAGGACAGAGACTCCGCTTAATTCTGGCAGGTCCTGGATTTGCCTGAACGTTTTGGGCTACCTGAAAACGGAAACCCTGGGCCTTTGGGCCCTGAAAGCTAGGCCCAAAGCACCCTGCTTATAGTCCTGACGACAGTAAGGTCATTGGCTGTCTCCTGCTAGTGACAGTCCTGCAGGGAAGGGTGGCTGGAGCGGAAGACAAGAATGGAAATAACAGGGCTGAGACCCACCCAGGACCAGTGCCTAGTAAGGGGGTCTCATTTTGGAAGCTGTGGGAGTGTCTGACTGAATTGGCTGGACCTTAGCAAGGAACCTGTCATCACTAGGGCTCAGCGGAGTCTCTACTCAGGTGGGGAGGTCTGAAGGCCCAATGGGAGTCTCTTGTGGTAGTCTGAAAGAAAATGGCCCCTCGAATGGCGTGGCTCTAGTAGGAGGTGTAGCCTTGTTGCAGGAGGTGTGACACTGTGACAGTGGGCTTTGAGGTCTCTTTTGCTCAAGCTTCCCTCAGTGTGACAGTCAGTGGACTTCCTGTTGCATGAAAAATGTAGCACTCCCAGCTCCAGCATCACGTTTGCCTCGCACACAGCCATGCTCCCCTTTCATGATAATGGACTGAACCTCTGACTGTAAGCGAGCCACCCCAATTAAATGTGGGCATGGTGTCTCTTCACAGCAATAGGAAACCCTAACTGAGGCTCTTTGTCAAGAGACGGCATCTGTGCTGATCCTCAGAATGTTCTAGCTCAGGTGTGGAGGAGTGCAGTGTCGTCTCATACCTTGGTCGGGACAGAAGCCCCACTTGCGGTCATCATCATAGGTAGCCGTGGTGGCACACCATATCTTCCCATCATTGCGACGGCGCTGGTACAGCTCGTATTTGTTACCCAGGAAGGTGAAGGGGAAGACGCATGGGGCACCTTCGGAATTCCCACCCACTGTAGACATAGCTGTGGGATAAGGGACACAGGTCAAGGGGCAGCAGAGGATGTGAGGTCACTGCTAGGCAACAATGACAAGATGCTGACATTAACATCCACTCCCTGGGTACCGATTCATCCTGTTCACCCCGCCAACAACCCTGGCATGGTAGACACCCCATAGTAACATCTCCATATCATAGATGGGAAAAACTGAGATTTGAAGAACTTAAGAAACTTGCTGAGCAGGTAACACTAGAAATTAAGTATCAGAAGCCGGGTGGTTGTGGTACACGCCTTTAATCCCAGCACTTGGGAGGCAGAGGCAGGTGGATCTCTGTGAGTTCGAGGCCAGCCTGGACTATAAGAGCTAGTTCCAGGACGGGCTCCAAAGCTACAGAGAAACCCTGTCTTGGAAAGAAAAGAAAGGAAGAAAAAGAAGGAAGGGAAGGAAGGAAGGAAAGGAAGGAAGGAAGGAAAGGAAGGAAAGGAAGGAAGAAATTATCAGAGCTAAGGTTTAAACACAGGCAGCCATGGTTCAGAGTCCAGAGCTGGACCCCTGAAGATAGGAGCAGAGAGGCCAAACATCCAAAGGACTGAGCAAGCTGATGGTCTCAACACTCTAGAAGGTCTCAATGGTCCTAGAAGATGAGTCTTTAGGCTCAGTCTTAGAGAACAGTCGCTGAGTTAGCTTCAAGAAGCAGGCTCAGTAAACATAGGTTTCAGAAAGAGAGAAGTGAGAAAGGATGAATAACAGACTGAGAGGAGATAAAGCCAAGAGAAGGTGAGAGGCGAAATTCAAGGGCAGAGGGTGGGAGAGGAATACAGTGTCAGAGCTGGAAAACAAGGGGTGCAGGCCAGCGAGCAGGGTGGAAGCTGGCTGCCCAGAAGTCAAAGCACAACCGCGCCAGCTGACTTCCATACTCATGTGGTACCGGCAGCTCGTCTCAGGAAAGGATGCTGTGGGTGGACAAACGGGTATTCCATGGTAAAACGCTTGCCTCTGAGGGGCAGAGAGAGGCAGTGATACCCACCGGTCTCTGGGCAGAATCCATACTTCTTATCTCGGTCATAGTCCTCCGTGGTGCCACACCAACGGTAGCCGTCTGTGCGGCCCTCGGTGGTACAGCTGTTGTAAGAAGTGCCCTGGAAGCGGAATGGGAACTTGCAGGGCTGACCATCTCCATTGCCACCCATGGTAAACAAGGCTGGGGAGCAGAAGAGAGGGAGAAGATGCCATTGAGAGAGAGATCGGCCTGGGCAAAGCTGGCTAGTCACCCACTTGCCGGCTCATACAAGTCAAATTGTTGCTGTGTTAAAATATCAACTGCAAACAATCTCTAGACACTGGAGAGATGGCTCTGAGGTTAAGAGCAATGGCTGCTCTTCCAGAGGACCCAAGTTTTGTTCCCAGCACCCAGGTCAGGCAGTTCACAACCATCTGTGACTCCAACTCCAGGGGAATTTGATGCCTCTAAGCTCGGAAGGCACCTATACTCTTGTGTACACACACACACACACACACACACACACACACACACACACCAACACGTAATTTAAAATGATAAAAAAAAAAATCTAAAAAGCCAGTTTCTACTCATTGGTGACGATGTGCTCGGCTGAGAGAGCTCCGCCCTCTGCAACCTTCTGCCGCTGTGGTCCCTTCTGGACAGCTCTTCTGCCGCTGTGGTCCCTGCAGGAGTGCAAGGAGAAGGGGCAGCTGGGGTCCAAGCCTCCCACGCCGATGACCCCAGGTAGGGCCAGGATTGGAGAACAAGGAGAGACGGGATCAAGGTCAGCCTGTCTTGGGTCCTCCCTCCCTCCACTCGAGTTACAAAATGGTGTCTCTGGAATTGCCAACAAGCAAAACCACAAGTGAATAACAAGGACCATCTGTGCGCAGCCGTGCCAGAGGTGACCTCACCAGGCCTGTTAACTCTACCACAGGTTGAATGGAGTCCAATTTGGCCTCCCAAATTCAGAACTCTCTGTGTCGTTCTGCTCATCCCCAACCAAGACACCTTTCCCTGATGAAGCTGCAAGTGTGGGACCTAGGGAAGAAGCAAAGTGAATCCCAGAGACCCTGGTGATTCCGAGTGGGGAAGGGCTACGTGATAACTCCGATCCCACCAATTCTGCTCCTGCCACCCAGAAGCCCATCTCCTCTGGGATCAACCCTCCTCCTGAAGAGAAGGTCAGGGAGCAGACACTGAGTCAGCCATCAGGAGGGGGCTGAGTAATCAGAATTGTTGCCCCAGACCCAAGCACGTGTGCACTATGGGTACTTGCACCTGGCTATGAACCAAAGGAATGGCTGGTGTCCGACACAGAGGAAGCCTTTCCAAGCTCATGAAATGGGAGGCTGTTTCCCTATCTATCCACGAAGACTGTTCTAACAGAATGGCTGACTCAGGAGTTTCTGTCTTTCCTCATGTCCTACTGGGAAATGCAAGGCACAGACTTTCAAAATCTCTGATTTACTAACAGTCAAAATAGCTTGAGTCTTAGTACAAAATTTAGCTTCCGTGACCAAAGCGTAAACAGGCTGCGGGTAGAGGCCAGTGTTGGAGGAGAGCATGCCAAGCATGTGTGAGGCCATGGGTTGGATCTTCCAGACAAAGAAAGATGTCAACAGGAAGACAACCAGAAACTCTTTGCTTCTTTCATTCTGTCTGGATGGTTGGTAATAGTGTCGTGTTGTGAGAGGGACAGGGAGAGCCACAAGCATATACAATTATATACAATTATAGTCGCTCCTCACCCCAAACAAACTGTCCTCAGTATATGATCCGGGGAAAGTCTTTATTGGCTGGGAAATAAGCTGCTACTTAGAAGTATGTTTGTATTTTCTCTCGCTTCCCCAACATTTCTGGACTTCTGATCTCTACAGCCATCAAGCGAGATGGCCTGGCCAAGTATGAAGTCATGCATATTCTTTAAAAGATTTATGATTAGAAAGTGTGTCCAGGATGTTTTCAAAGTTGATTGAATGTGTATATCAATACTCTTCCCTTTCCACACTTTTACCTCAAGTGATGGTAGACGGGGCAAAGAATATTTTGAGCTTGAATGAGCACTTGAGCATGTACACACACACACACACACACACACTCGCACGCATACACACATGCACGCACATGCACACATGCGCGCGACACACACACAAATCTGGAGTGGAGCTGGAGGCCTTTGTCATGACACAAGGATAGAAGGCAGAGTCAGATGTCATAGCTGTGACCACTTACACTGACTCGCTGGTACTGTGGGACCAGTGTGAGAAGGAGGGCTAATATTCTCAGACTGGAGTCCCTATCAACCAAGAACCAGCTTGGACTGAGCCCTGTTCCCTTGCCATTGTCAAGCTTCTTTCCATCTCTGTGCCTCAACTCTCTTCTCCAGTCCTCCCTGCCTCAAGCCCCAGCTCTTGCTGGGAGTGTAAAGTGGCCCCAGAAACAACCATAGGGCATTTTAATACATCTAAGGTCATTCTCACGTATGTTAGAAAAAAATTGTATGCCCTAATTCATGATTTCACAAATAATATTGAGAAACTTTAAAACCTGAAATGACTTAAGTAAATATGAAGTAATATTTAAGTCACAACAGACCACACACATGGTGGCGATCCCATGTGACAGTGGTCCCATAAGGTCAGACTGGTTGGTAACTCTACACCCATCTCAGCTTGTTTAAGGATGTGTGTTCCCATGGTGATGATGAACCTGGACAGTGTGGACTTTCTATAACTTGTGCCTGACATTAAGCAATATATGCTATAACCGTAGAGGAGGTGACCTCAGGATACGGGATGAAGGTTAACCGGGTGTGGAATGGAGAAGGGGAAGGCATGGCAGAAACAACGTAGGAGAGAGACCTGGGAAGGATGATTGAGACCAGGGCAGACACTCACCTTCATGGGGGCAGAAACGTACTTGCCATCCTTCTAAAGTTGTAGTAGTGGAGCACCAGAGGAAGCCATCGCACGGCCAGTGTCGGTGCAGCTGTTGTATTCCCGGCATTAAAAAGAAGGAACTTGCAGACCCATATGACCCGGACCACTGTAGGGGACACAGAGAGGAAACCTACCTCTCCAGGGGCTCATCAGACACCAGGCTGTGGGCTCACCCTAGAGGCTGATTTCCCTCCCCCATCTCATCATCCTCACCCCCATCACAGCAGATGAAGGGCTTAAGGTTGGTTTTGCTTGCTAGGGGACCGGGAAGCATACCAGTGGAGGTATCTATGTCCCCAGAGTCACAGCTCATCATCATCAAAGGGAGAGTTCCTCCAACACCAGTGCGGGACGAAGGGCATGCGCCAGGATATCTTGCATAAACGGATCATCATGCGAAACCCACACTGGCTGTTAGCTTTTAGGTTCCCACACCCCAACAACTTGGTCCTTAAGACCAGCTTACACCCTCATCTGTGTTTGGAATGCTTGCTCCACCGAGCACCTGACTCCTACCCTCTTCCCATTGGGGTTCTCAAGGAAAAGGTATTGCAGTGGAGTTGACGGGAAGGTCTAATTGGTTGCAACCATGGGTGAACCCCACCCACTCTCAAGTCACAGGGTGCCCTCACCTCCACCACTGACCTTTGCTTCATGGCGATCAACAGCACTGGGTTCACCCATGCTGCCTCCAAGTGCCACGAGAGCATGTTAACCACATATCCTCCTGACACGAGCCTCCATCAGCACCTCTTCCTGGATGACTCTCATGGCAGACCGATACACAGGAGCGTAGCTCAGGCCCACGGTGACAGCATGCTCACCTTACTCCCAAGTCTATGCCTTTTCCCCCGCCTCCGCCCTTTCGTTGCTTTACCACCTTTGTAACTACAAAAAGCAGCCTTAATTTATGCTGCAGCCGGTTCATGCCAACAGCTTAGATGGTGGTTTGACCAAGATTCTATTACCTTCCCCCATATTAAGCTACGTTGTGAGAAGTGAATTTTAATTAAAAAGCCTTTTTGTATTACTAAATCAAGTCGCCATTTAGGGGCTGTCATTTAGAGGGTGCAGTAGGTCGTGCATGAAGGGCCGGTTCACTGGGGGGAGCCTCTGGGTTCTCATGGTCATGGCTTCCCAGTGTGGGGCATGTTATGCCACTTCCAACTAACTCACATATCCAGTGTCTGCACCTTATTAGTAAGCTGTATGTCTCAGATGTCTACAAGGCCCTGCTGCAACACCCTCCAGTCCCCCTCTGCCTACCCCAGCGGCCAAAGTGATCATGATTAGCTTCCCCATCGTGGACGCGAGTGAAGCGCAGTGGAGTCACGTCACTCCACACTTGTAAGGCCCGAGCAAAGGCATATCACCGTTGGGATCCAGGTCGGGTGTGTGTAACCAATGATCCTAGAAAGGGTAGAAATGCATACGAGTGTGCACTTGTCCATTTGTACAACTGTCTATGTGCACAGAGTGTGTAGTGTGCAATGTCCTTGCATATATGTGTTGAGCCAAGCTAAGTACATCCTCCTATAGTTATTGATCTTTTCCAGAATCCCAGACCTCCTCAGCTCTCACTTCTGTCTGGGACAAGGACACACCAGGAACACAAACAGTGCAATATTGGACAAAAGGCAGAGCTCTCCAGATAAATGCCAGCCACACAGAGTGGAGCTCTTAGTTATTAGCAACAAATCATAACAAAACTATAATATTAAGGGCTTGAGAGAGATGCCTCAGAGGTTAAGAGCACTGGCTGTTCTTCTGGAGGTCCTGAGTTCAATTCCCAGCAACCACATGGTGTTCACAACCATTTATAATAAGAGATCTGGTGCCCCAATTCTGGTATGTAGGTATACATGCAGGCAGAACACGATACACATAATAAATCTTTTTTAAAAAAATATAATATTAAAATCACAATTATCAGCTGCTTATCAAGCTTCCTCTACTTACTTCAATAATCAAATGATAATAACAATCACCAAACTATTAGACATTATTCCTCTGTAACAAACCTTTGTGGAAGCCCTTGATTTATATGTAATCTAATTTAGGTTCCCAATCGCACCCCTTTTAGGAAAGAAATTTTTATTTTTATGAACCAAGAATAAACTCAAAGCGTGGGAGAACAAGATCAGTGCCCCGTGGATAGAGCGTGAGACTCAAGTTAGGGTCTCCTGGCTCCACTCACCAAACACTCTGTATGTCCCTGAATGCCCAGATCTCAGTAAATGACACTTGTGGGATCCTTGAATTAGAAAGAAAAGTCCCAAGGAGACTCACACCCCCCAGCTGTGGTTCCCGCATCCCCAGCCCTCCTTGGCACCTGTATGTGATCTGATTCTTGTCCCACTTGGGCTTTGGGGAAAGAAGTGTAGTTGGCACATCCGGGTTACTTCGTGAGCGTGGCTTCCGCATGGTCTCAATGGTGTTTGGTCCAGGTCACCTGTCTGGGCAGCCCAAAGAACTTCTGCATCTTCTTGAGGGTGTTTCAGCACGAAGAGATTGGTAACTCTCCTTGGGGCAGCCATAGAAAGTATTCAAGTATTGCTGAAAGAGACAGGTGGGCTCAAAGTCAGGAACCACATTGGGATGGCAAAGCACACAGCCCCAACAACTCCCCAAATACCCCCTACTTGGGACAGGATTGAATTAAGGAGTTAAGGACACTTGAGTGAAGTCTTTTAGGCTCTCAAAGAAGTTCTGGTCACCCACCAACGGCGCCATAAGTGGAAGAACTACACCTTTTATTTTCCTTAATTTATTAGATATTAATTTATAAAGTGACTCATATACATAAGACATCTTAAGGGACTTGATGAAGCTGAAACCACCTGATAGATGGAGATTGGATTGACTCCAAGCAGTCACGCTTCCAGAGCCCATGCTTGAACCCTAATACTTCCAGCCTCTATCTTACTGAACCTCCGACAGATCTGGG
>CAWTZC010001281.1:0-13928 GCA_963919715.1 Microtus obscurus
CACGAACTATGCCACACCAGTTTGGGATTACTATTACTAGGGTAGTATTTATTTAAAGAACTAGTTTGGACCTATGCTGGTTTCTTCCCAGTCCGGTGCTGTAGTTGGTGAGCTCCCATTAGGCTCAGGTCAGCTGTTTCCAGTGTGTAATCCCCATCATGGTGCTGACCTCTTTGCTCATATTCTCACTCCTTCTACTCTTCAACTGGACTTTGAGGAGCCAGTCCAGTGCTCTAATGTGGGTCTCTGCCTCTGTTTCCATCAGTTGCTGGATGAAGGTGCTATGGCTAACATTGAAGATGGAATCATGTACTTTTAAAAAGGAAAAATAACTGTTTTTCTCAATCAGGGTTGAAACATGAGAAGACTGCTTTAGAAAGCCACAGTTGTTCCTGTCGCTAGAGATCAGCCTGCAGTCGGTGTATCCTGATCCCCACCAGACTTAAGACCTTTGGCCTCATGGCTCCCAGAAGTGCTAACTGGTCAGGTGTGGTGGTGGTGGTAGTGTGTGTGGGAGGAGGATTGTGGTGATATTTCTGCCTCACAATTACCCCCCCCCCATGTCATATTTTAGGATTTGTTTGGCCAATAAGATTGCAGCAGCACACACACACCAGCCTCAGACCCTGCTAAGCCTTGCCTTTGATGTCACAATCTGACCTTTTCAGGCACTAATCTGGCCACAGCCACTCATAGGCCAGATGGCAAAGTAAAGAAGACCACAGTAAGATGTGGAAGAGAAATGATCCCTCAAGCCAAGATCAAAGCCCGAGGAGAGTGTAGGCCCCAGACTTGCCATTCTCTGGCTCTGGGGTCGGCCACACAGACAACATTGCCACACCCTCTAGAACTGTCGACTTTCAGGGCTTCTCCGTGTGAGACATTAGCCATCGCATCAAAGAAGTAGGAGCCCAACTGGTAAGAAAGTAGGAACAATGATCTTTCAGCTGGATATCACCAAAGATGGGAAGACCATTCTGCAATGGACCATTGGACCTCAAGAATGGTTCTGGGGACAAACGACCTGGGATCTGTCCCGGCTTCCAGCAGATACTATCTTCATCGCTTCCTGACTCTGTATTCATGGGAGTTAGTTGTGGGGAAGATGAACCCACAGAAGGCTTTCCTGGCTGGCAAGTTCAGAAAGTGAAAGGCAAAGAGTTTTCCTTTGCCAGAAGCTAGAAGAAGACTTCTTCAGAGATTGGGGCAAATTTTAAGCATGCAGGAAACCCAGACAAAGCATAAGACTTCAGGTGTACTTAATGTTGAGTGGCAGCTATGTTGGCAAACTGAAGATTAAAAGGGCAAAATAGTTAATATTTTTACTCAGAATTCTTCCTATTCAGAGTTGATTTCCTGCTGATGTCTACATTTTGATGGGATCTGGGACAGTAAAGAAGTAGTTGGAGTGTAACACCTAAAACCATTGTCCTTTCATTTTCTTAGCTGGGCTTATCCTCTGTGATGTCAGTGTGAGGCCATATGAAGCTAAATGGGTCATTCTGTTTGGATCTTAAAGATGATGATTTTCTAAAATATGAGTATGTCTTAGTATATATTCTTTATACATATACTTTATCTATCTATCTATCTATCTATCTATCTATATCTATCTATATATATAGAAAAATATATAGCCTTTTTAGTAGTTTGGAGCTTTAGGGGAAAGAAGTGAGTATGTGGGCACTATGCATGGTGATTTTGTTCCAGAAGGAGAGCTTACTGCAGGTCTCAAGGCCCTGAGATGGTGATCTCTACAGCTCTGTGCTTGGAAGCCGGCAATAGTGAGATCTTGTTCCTTCCTGGCATAGTGTATCCTTCCAGGACTCCCTCCTGTGGAAAATCTCTGTCCTCACCCTGCCCCAGGATCAGTGCTGGGGGACCCATGGCGCTGTGGGTACCAGGACCATCACAGGCTGACTCTGGGATGGAGGATGGAGATGGAGGTGCTCTGGGGAGAGGTATCAGGACATAGAAGAGAGGAAACAGTACAAGAAAGGCTAGCTGCCAGGCTCAGCAAGGCCCATCCTTCCTGCAAGTTCCGCTCAGGGAGTCCTTAGTCCTGGGGCGCTTCCCCTTTAAAAAGGCTTTCCACCAAGGGACATGGTGAAAGAGCCCCCTTCCTGTACTTCTCTGTCTTGGGAACTCCCTCTGAGGGCTGTGAAAGCTGAGCATTGGGGTTTCCTTCCAAGGTGGGGGAGGGGAGTTAGTGGGGTTCTCCTTGCTGACAAAGCTCAACCTGTCTGAGCCAGTCCAAGAATGAGGAGGAGCTTACTGCATCGCTCCAATCAGTCTCCCCACAACCTGAGCCTCCTGAGAGCAGCAGGGCCAGGGTTGCTTTCTCCCTCAACTTCTGCCTTCCTTGTGAGGGACCTCATATCTCTTCTATCCCTGTGTAGCAAAGCAGGAAAGTTTGCCCCCAGTGGAAGCAACTCACTAGTCTTGATCACTGAAGACTTTTCCCCAGGGCACTCTTATGTACAAATGATGGAAAGCTACTGAAGTAGTATTAGAGTATTAAAAAGCTCACAGAACTGGGAAATCTAAGACTATGTTGCTTTCAGGTGAAGCTGGATCAAGGGTGTCAAAAAGTCTTTAACGTCATCTGCCCCCTCCCCACTGACCTTAGAGTAGCTCCCCATACAGCTACACACAAATTCAGTGTATCGGGCATACTGGCACATGCCTGTAATCCCAATACTCAGGAACTGGGAGGCCAGTCTGGCCTTCAGAGAACCAAAATGGAATGACTAAAATATAAATACATTGGGAATACAACTTCCAGTGATTGAAGATTTGCCTAGTGTGTGCAAGCGCCTAGATTCAATCCCCAGGTGCCCCAGAAAATTAATAAAAGTTAATGAAGTAATTAAAAACTAAATGATTCATGGGCTCTTATGCCTATTAGCATGACGGGCCTAAAGGCCTCAGGGCTTCCCTCTGACCTCAAGCCCTCCCTTGAGATGTAGTGGGGCTCCCATAAGTGTGTGTGTGCTGTTAACAGCGGATATAGGGCAGGTCCAGGCCACAACTCTTCAGCTGTTCGGTTTCCTCCTGAGCATCTCAGACAGAGGTCAGCCTAAGGCAGAAGCCGTGGGTTCTGTGCTGGAAAGTAGGTGATGTGGGATGTGACATAAGAGGAAGGGGGACGAGGCAGGAGTGGGACAAAGGCAGAAAGGGTGGAGGTCGAAGGACACAAACTTCTCATGTCCTTTCAGCCCAGACAGGCCCTCAGTCTACCTAGCTGAAGTTCAGGTAGACCAAGCTTGCCAGTGCTTTGCCTCCTTGACTTCCCCTGAAGGAATCCTGCAGTCTCTGGGTACCGGATACACCTTTCCTTCTGCTCTTTGACGTTCAGAGAATTTATTTTCATTCATTTAAGCCGTTGTTGAGACAACAAGTATTTATTGAGCAACTACTGGGCATGAAACCATCCTAGGTACTGGAGATGCCACTAACAGTCTAGCACCAAAGTCAACAAAGAACTAAGAATTGAAAGCAGAAGGGTATTTTGAGGGCTGGAGGATGAGTGAATAGGTAGGAGGGTAAGGCGTTAACTGTGTGAGCACAGACCCCAGCACCCTTATTTTAAAAAGCCAGGCATGTTTCTGTAACCCCAGTGCATTAGAGAGGAGGAGACAAGAGAGTAACCGGGCTTTCCAGGTACCAGCCTAGCTCCAGGTTCTATGAGAGACTCTGACTCAAAGGAACAAGGCAGACTCTCCATCCCTACTCCCCAGCTCCTTGACTGCTTAAGACAAGACTCTAAGAATTACTGGAAGGTCTTGTAGCCACAGCAAGGAATTGAGGTTCTACCATGGAAGTGAGGTGAAGTCAGTGCAGGTTGTATAGAAGTAGCCAAGACTCTCAGAATCACTGGGGGTGGAAGGCTGGAGCTGGTTCCAAACTGCCTGGGACTCCCTGACTCCAGTGAAGTCTTACCACTGCCCCTTGAAAGGGCAGTGTGTTCTCAGCCCTGGCTTGTAGGGACGAGGGAAGGTGACTAGGAGTGTGTCCCTTAGGGCTGGAGATCAAGACATAGTGTGAAATCCTTCTGTACCACGTGAAGATGTGTCTTTGCCAAGGCACCTTCTGATTCATTTAATAAAAGGCTAATTGACCCAATAGTAATGAAGAAAAGGTTAGGAAGTGGGAGAGACAAGCTAAGAGGATGCTGAAAGGTCAGGGTGACAGGAGTTGCCAGTCAGACATAGAGGAAGTAAGAGGTGAACACGCCCATGCCAAAAAAAAAGGTACTACTAAGATGGTAGAGCATAGATAAGAAATGTGGGTTAATTTAGGGATGTAAGAGTTACATAGTAACAATTAGTAACAACCCTGGTTATTGGTCAAGCATTTGCAATTAATAGAAGTCTCTGTGTGGTTATTTGGGAGTTGGTAGTCCTGATGAAAAGATCCACCTACAAAGACAGTGAAAAACAGAGGAGAGCAAGAGGCTATCAGTGGCCTTGGCTTCCCAAAGTTTTTCAGGGGCCAGCCAAAGTCATCTGAATATATTTTCAGGCAAGAACAAAACAAAGCCAGTCAGGGACTTACTGGCTTACTCACTAAAGTTTTCAGCTGCTGCCTGGATATTTACAGAAGGCTGGACAGCTTAGTGGGGGCAGGAAGGAGAAGTAGGAGGAGGTTGCCTCTTTCCCTCGTCTCCACTCTACTGCCATCTTTGTGTCTCTTCCACTTGAAGGAAGCCATGGTCTTCTACTACCCTATGCTATGCCAAGTTCACTTCCCCACAACTGAAAGTCAGGTGGTGAGGAGGGTCTTCTTTCTATGTGCGCTTTCATTGGGTCAAATAAAGAAACTGCCTTGGCTTTTTGATAGGGCAGAATTTAGATAGGTGGAGAGACAGAACAGAATGCTGGAGAAAGAAAGCAGAGTCAGGCAGATGGACGGCTGTTTATTCATGCCAGTAAGCCACAGTCAAATGGTAATACACATTAATGGAGGATCGCGTTAAACTAATATAAGAGAGTTAGTCAAACAAGAGGAGGATATAAATGGGCCAGGCAGTGTTTAAATGAATACAGTTTCCATGTAATTATTTCAAGTGTAAACTAGCCTGACGGTCGGGTGCTGGGACCACAGCCCAACGGACCTATTACTACAGAGTGGCACCCAACATTGCTAACTAACTCCACATAAAACCTAAGAGGACTTCAAAAGGAATTCTAGACACAAACATAGAGTTTAACACAGCTTTTTGCTGTTTGCTAGAGCCCGTGGCTGTAGAGAGATTTCCCGATTCAGCAAAAGCAACAGCAAAAAAGCAGCACCATTTTAAACTGCGGCTTCCTGGGCCTTGTTGCTGGTGCAAACTCCGGCTATGGTGCATTTGTGGGCCTGGGTGTTTTTGTGTGCACTTGGGATCAGGAAAAGTTAACTGAGACCATGCCCGTGGCTCAGCTCTTGCTTGCCTGGGCAGATGGCGGAATCAAGCTTGGGCAGGTGGGAGAGCGTGTTGCGGTTTCACTGCCACCATACAGAGAGATGTTTCCAGTGGCTGTGCAGTGCTCTGCATGGCCAGTTTGTCTATAACTCAGATAGAAAAGAGTTTATGTGCTCGCACACTCAGTCTCAGAGTTAAAGTGCTGAGTGTAGCTTCTACCTGGCTGCTCCAGAGCTAGCAGAAATCATACGTTCACCATTTTGAAAATAAAGAGAGGGGGAGTCGAACATCTAGAACAGCCCGCCACTCTGCAGCTCAGAGGCACAACTGATTCAGAGTCACAAGCAGCTCCATGCCATGTTGGACTGGGCAGACCAAGCCCCGCAGTACCTGTTTTTTGACCTAGGGGAATGCCACAGGTGAGATTCTTAAGTGCTTAGTGATTTAAAAGCTCAAAGAAAAAATGTTCCTGGACAATAAAGAATTACAGACAATGCAATAGGGACAGATTCAGACACAAAAGACCTCTAAATGTGTCATAGTGTTAGATAGACATACATAGGCTTGGGGGAGAGAGAAGAAAAAGAATATAGAGAATAAAGTAATGCCCTTAAAAAAAGGGTAAAGTCTTTAAAGAGACAGAGTACAGATAGTTATAGATTAAAAGAAATAAAAAAAATAAGCCACGTAAGAAATGGAAAATTCACAGAGAGCTATAGTCAGGCAGACCAGCAAATGAATGTCCCTGAATTATTGTATTGTTGGCTGGATTTGACAGATTCTTCTCTCTCTCTCTCTCTCTCTCTCTCTCTCTCTCTCTCTCTCTCTTTGTATGTGTGTGTGCGTCTGTCTGAGTGTATTTTGAGATAGTGTTTCTCTATCGCTTTGGAGCCTATCCTGAACTAGCTCTTGTAGACCAGGCCTGGCCTCCAACTCACAGAGATCCTCCTGCCTCTGCCTCTAGAGTGCTGGGATTAAAGGCACGCACGCTGCACCACCACCACCTAGCTTTCAGCTGATTCTTAAAGCCCAGCTGAGCCCTGCCTTGCCAAGGGGGATAAGCTCAATCTCCATCCAGGTCCATGCCAGGCAGCCACTGTGGATCTGGGAGGTGGGTCCCATCTGCTGAACCCCATCAGGATGAAACAAGTGACCCAGCTCCTGGGAAGGACACAGGTGGCAGATGCCCACTCTTTGCAGAACTTTAGACAATTGCATTGTCCCTGTGTGAAGAAAGACCAGCTGTCCTGATGAACTGTATTTCTAGTTCTTTTTGTTTTCTGACTGTAACCAAACTTATCTCGAATTCCAGGAATAATGAGTGCCCCGAGCTTCCACCCTCTGACTGGAAGTGGCCTGCTTCTCTAAAGCAAGAGAACAATCATCTCCTAACAAGAAACAAATTGCCCCTAATATGATGTCCTGGAGCCAACAGGGACCAAAACCAGAGCTAAGATAGTCATCAACCAGACCATTACTGGACCAGGGAATGCTTTCGGCTCTCCACTCTTCTTTTGCTCTGTCTCCATATACATCAAAATTTTAGTAACACTCCGAAGCCGGAAGTGATGGTTCCTGTTTCATCCTCAATGTGGCCTGCATCCAACATCATGTCACATCCCTTGCTTCTCTTCACTCCTTCCCTTCTGATTGATTGATTCCTGTCAGGTGCTTCTGGAGCCACAAGGTCTCCTAAGCAATTCCTGTTTCCTCAGTGAGCCACAGACTCTGACCTAAAGGCATTGGAGTTCAGCACCTTGAACCGTGTTCCTAAGAGAGTTCCTGAATGTGAGAATGAAAGAGTAAGTGAACGAATGAAATGCTTTGTCATGGCCTGGCACCTGCCACGTGCAGCCTGGGTAGTTTCAGGTCTATGGTGTGCTAGTTACATCTCTATTGCTGTTGAAGAGACACCATGTCTAAGGCCAGGTTATGCCAAAGAAAATATTTAATTGGAGGCTTGCTGGTACAACCAGAGAGTCAGTCCATGACCATCATGGTGGGAGCATGGGACAGCAACAGGCTTAAGCAAACACGTGGTTGGCTGGGAGCAGCAGCTGGAGAGCTTCCATCTCATCCACAAGTTGGAGGCAAGAGAGAAGAGCAACTGTGGTGTAGGAGGTCCTTCTGTCTATGTGTTGCTTTCATTGAGTTAATAAAAAGAACTGCTTTGGGGGCCTGACATAGAGAGCTGTAGAGAACAGAGCTAGGCCGGGTGGGGGAACTAGTGTGGCATGGCTTGGGAGAAAGGAGGAGACAGGGGGATGCCGTGGAGTCGCCAAAGACAGATGCTGGGAATTTCACCCGGTAAGCCACTGCCACGTGGCGGATATGCAGATGACTAGAAATGGGTTAAATTAAGATGTAGGGAGTTAGCCAATAAGATGCTGGAGCTAGTGGACCAAGCAGTGATTTAATGAATAGGTTTCTGAGCTGGGAGAGATGGCTCAGTGGTTAAGGAGGCATTGCCTAGCTCTTCCAAAGGTCCTGAGTTCAATTCGGCAACCACATGGTGGCTCACAACCAAATCAGAATGAGGTCTGGTGCCCTCTTCTGGCCTGCAGACACACACAGACAGAATATTGTATACATAAATAAATAAATAAATATTAAAAAAAATGAATATAGTTTCTGTGTGGTTATTTCGGTTCTGGTTGGCGGGACAAACAAGCTGGCCCTCCTCTAACAGCTGGGCCTAGCATGGGCTTTAAAACCTCTACCTCCCCCTCCCAGCCTCTCCTGCCAGCAACAGTGACACACTCCTCCTACAAGGTCACACTTAAACCTCCCTCAAAACTGTTCCACCAACTTGGGACCGGCATTCGAATATATGAGCCTAGAGGGTGCCGCTTCTCATTCTAACCAACACATGTGTAATAACCCTCCATAGATAACGCAGCTCTGAAGGTCATCTTCTCCCAGTTCTGGATGCCGAAGCCCTCTCAGGCACCTGCAGGGCCACGTGCTCCCCAGGAAGGCCCCAGAAAAGAAGCCTTCCTAACCTCTTCCGAAGCAGCTGGGTGACTAACAAACACTTGTGGAATGATGTCCCCTGGGCATGGCGTGGCTGCTGTTTGGAATCAGAACATCTGTGACTACCCACACAAGGCCCTCAGAGGATGGAGGAAGAGATGGCTTCAGGGGCACACAGGGCAATGTAGAGGGTTCAGGCAGTGACTCCTGAGATGGCATGTGAGAGATGACTTGACCCTCCTGAGGATTATATATAAACAGGTAATAGTAGTTGGCCAGGGAGGATGTTTCTTTGACTGTATAGCTCCTTGTTGGAGAAGAGATACACTTGTTCGTCTCATTACCCCAGAACAAAATAATCACACAGAGACTGTATTAATTAAATCACTGGTTGGTCCATTAGCTCTGGCTTCTCATTGGCTAACTCCTAGATCTTCATAACAACTCGCATTAATCTGTGCATCACCACCAAGGTCTTTGACTACAAACTTAAAGTTTCAGTATGTCTGTCTCCTTGTCTCTGACTTCTACTCACTCCACCCTTCTTTCTCCCATGCTATAGGCCAAACCAGTTCTTTATTCACTAACCAATAAAAGCAACACATAGACAGAAGGACCTCCCACACCAGGGTTCCTCATTTACACATAGTCCTGTATGAATTTCCTTATGCTTCTATAAAGAGCTCCAGAAGTAAAGGCAGGTTGGTTAAAGCCGCACTTGCTACCAAGCCAATGACAGGTTTGATCCCCTAGAACCACATAGTAGAAGACAACTGATTCCCACAAGTTCCACCTAAGGACTTCAAAGAAAAGTCCTTCCCTCCCTCAGAGGAGCCCCAAACCTCTGCTGTTTGGGCCCCAGGTCTCCCTAAAGTCTTTCCAGGGAAAGGTTGAAAATGACGCCAGTGTTACTAGAACATGATTCTGGTCTCCGCTCTATTCGCTCAGGTTCCTATCTCTGTGGAAAGAATTCAGATGAGACAGGCAGAGAGGTGATGAAAAAGACAGTTGTTGACAAAAGAAAGGAAAGCATGCTTCTCGGGATGAGGGTGGGTCAGGATGACAGACACCCTGTTTCGATGCGTTTGTGGGTAGGCTTCATGCTGTTTACAGGCTCTAGAATGGATAGCTTTCCCTAGGTGAATGACAGGCCCATTTGGATTGCCTTTTCGGAGAAGGCAATGGTACATGAAAGGTTCTGCTGGGCAGGAATTGTGCAAGGTTTTGGGGTCCTGGAAGGGGTTTAGTTTGTTACCAAGTAATAACTATCAGACAATACTGGATGTCTCAGGACTTAACGTCCCCTGTTGGGTTATGATTCAGATCTTATTCCTCTGAGCCTGTAAACATTCCACACTTCCAGGTCCTTGTCTCCACGGCGTGGTCTAGTATTTCAGCCCTAATGTCCTTCAAGGTAGCTAATATCTAGCTAACTATTTGACATAGTAGGTGACATGTGGGTAACTAGGGCTGTCACATGGAAAGTGGTACCCAGGGTTGCCAGGTCTTGGATATTTTTTTTTTTAACGAAACCAGAAACAGAAAATCTGATTTTTTGTAGGCTTCCCGAATTTCAAAATGCTATTTCAACCCACAAGCCACGAGTTTGCAACCCCTGCTTTAGTAGACAACTTTTCCACTTTCTCTACCACTTTCCAACTTGGCTCTCTGGCTATCCACAGGACTTGAGGGCCTGGTGCCAAATAAGGCTGGGTCAGCAGGCAACCCCCTCCCCAGAGGTTGCCCTCCCTAAACTGGACTGTTCACTCAGATAGCCTTCCTCCTACAGATCCTGGTCCCCAAGAGAGACTCCTTGCTGCTGACCCTAGTCAACCCCATCCCAGGCCTGCCGGGCAAGCCTGAACTTATTTGAGAGAAACCCCACCTGAGACCCAAGTCAGAGAGCTTTCCCAAGCCATGGGATAACTTTGCCGCGATCCCCAAGCACCTTAGGCAGTGATGCTGGCTGCCTCAGCCCCATGTACTCCTTTAATCCAGGCCCACTTTACCCTAATCCCACCTTCTTCTTCCCAGACTTCTCCTTGCTGGCCCCTTGGGCAGGAATAGCCTCTAGCTTTAAGATAGAAGGTACTTCCTTCTCTGATATATCTTGCTGGAAATGTCTGTCCTGCTCCTGCCCCTGTGCCCCAAGGTTTAGCTCTCCCATGAACAGCTCAGAAAGGCACTTCTTCCAGGAAGCTTTTCTGGAATATCCATATTAGTTGGTGTGGGGG
Organism: Microtus obscurus; assembly: GCA_963919715.1. NCBI lineage: Eukaryota > Metazoa > Chordata > Mammalia > Rodentia > Cricetidae > Microtus > Microtus obscurus. Next base: position 10,615 of record CAWTZC010001281.1, read on the forward strand.
GCGGTGGGTAAGGTCAGACTCAATTGTCTTTTCTGAGAGGCCCTTTCTCAGGGTGGAGTGCTGTGTTCTTCACTGTTTGTGTTCCATTAAGGACTACCAATGCGACCAAACAAATGCCTACTTTTAGGAGGAGGGAAGGAGGGAGGGAGGGAGGGAGGGAGGGAAGGAAGGGAAGGAAGGAAGGAAGGAAGGAAGTAAGTTAGATTCTACTAGCTTCTGTTTGGCTCTTTCTACATCTCAGTTTCCTCTCTCTTAAGTTCCATAGCTTAAGTTCTGCTTCCACCTCTCCAATAAGAGTCAGGGTCCTTTTGCTTCTAACCATCACTTTTTCCAACACCCCTGTACCACGGAGCTCAGTCTACTGATCCAGCATCCCTCTAAAGCCAAGTACCATCCAATCTCTAAATATCAAGAGCCTCTACAGCACCAGTTGTTTAACGCGAGGGTTCATAGCTGTGCTCCTGGATGGGAGCCTATAGGTGCAGCAGTGGGAAGGGGCCCAGCTATGGGGCAAGGCTGGAGGTAGCTGGAGGCGGAAGGGGGATGGGAAATGCAAGGAGAGGTAGGAAGAAACTGAGAGAGGAGGCAGTCGAGGAGAGAGGCAGGTCGGACTGCGCCACCCCTCTCGCCCGCCTCACTCCCCTGCCCCTCCCCACCCGGTTGGGTGCTGCCAGCACTCTTTCAGCCCAGCCGGCCACATCTGGCGTCTGCCCGCCCCTTGTTTTCGCTGCATCCAGACTTCCCCCAGCGTGGCTGGGGGCTGCTGTGTGTATTTCATCCAGGGCTTTAAATACACAAAGGGATTGCCACGACCACCACCAGGCACCCGAGGTAACCCGGGCGAGTTGGGACGCGGAACCCCGTTATGAACCCCTGAGCCCTGCAAAGCCGAGCCAGTTTAGCAAGGGGGATCTCGGAACGGCGCCGTGTGGAGCAGGCTCCAGCCGGGCGGACCCCAGTACACAGCCAGCAACCTCAGGGTGACGCAGGGCGGGAGCGCAGAAAGCGGTGGAGGCAGGCATGGCGTGGGGAGCGCTCGCCGGCCTCTGCAGGTTCTCTGCGATCCTGGGCTGCCTGCTGGGCCGAGCCTTCAACTGCGCCATCGCCCATCATCAAGTTCCCTGGTGATGTCGCCCCCAAAACAGACAAAGAGTTGGGTGGTAAGTTGCTATGCTGGCTTCATCCAGCAAAGTTTAGACAAACTTTGGAACTGGAGCCAACTTTCCTCTGACTTCCTACTGGCCTACCGAGTCGGGAGGGGCTTTGCAATTGAAACATCTGCTAGGGTCTTTGTAAACGATGAGGAGGTTTGGAAGTGAGAAGGCTGCTGATAAAGTAACTTGGGGAGGTTGGGGTACATCATAGGGATAGGAAGGAGCAAAGGAGGGGATGATTACCTCGAAACATCTGGAAAGGATTGTTTTTGTGAATAACAGAGACTTTGTCTGCGTACATAGGTTTGGTCGGTGGGCTTTATAAATGTCTTTTTGGATGCATCAGGAACTGGCAAGGAGGCCCTTGGCAAGTGTCTTGGCAGGCCTTTAGCATTTACTCCGTTTAAGGGGAGATCTATTGAAAATCAAGTGTGCTTTGTTATATTAATTTGTATAAGCCTTTGCTCATAGAAAGATAGCCAAAGTAAGGCTTGGCTAATTTCTGGAAACTTTGGCACACATCTGGGAATGAGCCTTTGGTGAGACTCTGGAGGGGCCCATTTGTAAATCGAGACTGGAGGAAGCGAAGGTGCTTTGGTCTGTAGTTTTAGGCTGAGAAGTTGACCAGGAGGGTCTAAGGCTGAGTTTCTTTGAACTTTTCTGAGGTCAGAGGATACAAGGCTGGTGGGCAGGCGTGAGGAGCAGGCGCAGAGGGCCAGGCGCGTGGGGCCGGGGGCGGGCTGAGCTGGGCTGGGGTCAGCCAGCAGCCAAACGTCTCCCTTCTTGGCCAGGGAGCCGAGCTGCGGCTCAGATGTTGTTGTGTGAGCGTGCGCCTGGCTCTGGGGCTCCGGGTAGCAGCTTTGCATAAACCAGACTGGAAGACAGCTGCCAGGCAATGCCCCGGCCAGGAGTAGGCACCTCTCGCCATCCATGGGCCTTGAATTGGCTTAGATATCAGGTCTCAGGACATCTGCACCTTTTGTTGCCATTATTCAACCATTGTAGGAATCTTCCAGCCAACCTCCTCCCCAGTCTACACAGAAGTAGGAATCACATGCTCTTGGATAGCCTTTGGGATGTCCCTGCTGTATGAGACACCAACTCTCTTTCCCCAGCCCTCCCTTCCGAGCCTCCATCCTCTCTGGATAGATTGGTTGGGAGATCTTAAAATATTTAGAGGGCTTTGCACCCCAAGAGTCTAAAGTGATTTGTTTGTTAACTAAGAGTGCAACTTAGGAGCAGTTACCTGGGTCTCCATGCCTTCTATAGCCTAAAGAAGCCCTTGTGACCTAAGGCGCGTGCTGGTGAAGGAAGCTTAATAAGGAGGGGGGCAAGCCTGGTGGTGCACACCCATGAAGCCAGCCTTGGGGAAACTGGGACTGGGGGTCCTGGGTTCAACTTTAGCTTGGGCTTTACAGTGAAAAGATCCTAGACAAAAAGAAAAAGAACAGAGGGGATTTTGAGCTTCCTGCTCCCCTGCATCCTCTCAGGGAGTGCACTGAGCTCTGAAGATTGATTGGAACTTCTGCAGTGGCCATTTCTGTGGAGTCAGAGGGTCAGAAAAGGCACCCATCTTTGTGATCAATGGGGGAGGTGCTCTTGGTTCTTAGAAAGTGTTTAGCACCTGGGAAGCACTAGTCAACACCAGGCTTTATTGCTGTTACACCGCCATTCTCACCTCTACTGTCTGCCAATGCCCTCCTTTCCCTCTTTGGTACTGCCGCCGCCGAGAGGTGAGACCCAGTCTGGATCACTTCTGGTTCTAGTCACTGTTCCAACTAGCCATTCCCACGTATTTAATCTCGCATTTCTTGGTGATCTGCCCACATTCTTGCACTGGAGTTTGAAGTGCAGGTCCTGATAGTCAGTTTACCCCAGCAGTAGCCCAAGGAGTGGCACGTGGTAGGTAGGCATCTATCAATGCTGGCTGGTAGTCTGAGGCAGACCCTCTGAAGAAGAAGACCATTCTCTGTTTAGAGATCACAGATGGAAGGTTTGAAACTCAGGTCTGCTACCAGATCCCATGCACATAGTTCCTGAATTTCTTTATAAGGAAGAAAGGAAGGAAGGGAGGAGGGAGGGAGGGAGGGAAGGAGGAGGAGGAAGGGGAGGGAGGGAGAGAGAGAGAGAGAGAGAGAATGAAAAAGAGGCATACGATGT